>JANQAP020549359.1:0-14578 GCA_026874005.2 Erythroxylum coriaceum | reverse complement strand
CATTTTAGGTTATTGGTCTTTTCATATAGCCATCTTAAAACAAATGAGAAGAGTCTCATTTATTGGCTTCTTTATGAATAATTAAGGAAGGATGTGATGCATTGGATGCACTTCACTTCTTTCTTTGAGGCTTAACTGAAATTGAAAGAAAGAATACAAGGGGTTGTTGAATTTTTATCTCTCTCTCTCTCCTATATTACATGAGATAGCTGAAATTTGCATGAGAGATTTCTCATCTTTGGCTTCTTTTTCTAAGGCAAAGTCTCTTCAAGTTTTCGTCTCCTTTCACACCAGAGGATCTTGTTAACCAAGTTATCTAAAAAGAATAAGTGGTAGATCGGATTGGTTGAGGATACAATAACGAGAAGAGGATACATCACCTAGGAAAGGTACATTGTTGAGGATAGGATAGCACAGCGAGGAGTTAAAGCTGTAGCAAAGGAGTTGGTATAATTCTAACATCTTATTCTTATGTTAAATATTTTCCTTATGTTGTATCATGTATGGCTTGGCATGTTGATTTGGTTATATTGCTTCTGCTAAAATTTGATTTCTACAATAAAAAATTTGAAATCTACTGTTTTGGCCAAATCTTGCATGCTTAAGTTTTCGACCCAACAGTTATAGCATAGGGAATGAATTATTGGTATCAAAGTACCAAAATCTGGAAAATTATTAGTATAATAGTAATGAAGGTGTTTATATATTAGATAATGTGATTCAAATTAGATGAATGATGCGTATTGCGTTAAGATGAATGAGAAATTGGATATTATGAGATCATATACTGCTAGAAAAGAAATGATGAATGATGGAAATAGGATAATAGAATAACCAAGTTCTTTGAGCTATAAACCTAGGTGCAATCTTGATATACAAAATGATGTTATTTAAATGATCAAGAGATGTGATTAAAGAAACATGCCACGAATAGTCAAATTGAGCATCCATTATATATACGTGTATAATTGAATGTTTATGTGATTGTGCAATTAGTAATGTTTGTACAGTGTGTGCATTGCATTAAGTTGCTACACAGGAGTGATCGTCAGTTTCTAGATGTTTCTGGATCATAGAAGCAAATGGTAATCTGGAGTGTACTGTGAGTCGACCTTGATGATCTTACATTAATTGATTGCTTTGTTTTAAATTTCTGTATCGATTTATTACTGATGTGAATATGATTATGATAATTCCGAACATTAATAGTCCTAGAAGTTTGATAAATGTGAACATATTGGAAGTGATTCATTAAATGTGAATGAACAAGGAATAAATGATTCTCAACATATTTGTTTAATGTCAGACTTAGGTCCGATGATATGTGAAAGTGAATGTGTAAAGAGAATATAAGTGACTAATTGATATATGAGATTTGATGCACTCCACTACATGAATGCATGATCAGATAAAGGTAGTTGTGACTGGAGTAGCCACCGAAAAAGAGCTTAAAGCTCAAAATGTGATTAAGAGCCAAAGGCTCACTATGTATGTAACATCCCATGATTAGGGTTAAAACCTTAGGATGCTTTATAAATAAGAATTTACTGAGACTTTAGAAATGCATTTCATGCATTATATGGCATACACATGCACGTGAATAATGTTGTCAACCATGAAATAATTGTACATGCATTCATTAACATTTTTTTGGGCATAAGTGAATTTTTAATGTGATTAAAATGTGAATTTTGGATAATTAAATTGGTGTGTATTAAAATAATGATAATAGTTATTATTTCGAAATTTTTAGTGAATTGTGGGTTAATTGTCTTGGATAATTAAATTGGTGTGTATTAAAATAAATTTCGCATTTTTGGAGACATTTAGGATATTTAGGAAAGCTATTGAAAATTTGAGGTAGTTCAAATTAAGAAAAATAAAGAAATTAAGAGAGAAATTATGGAGTGACAAATGGACCAATGAATGTGTGACATTTGGACACATTACTAAGTGACAAGTGATAGCCTTACATTGATGAAAAATGGGCTACATGCAAGAGTGAAATGTGTCAAACCTTAAAGAGAGACACCTAGGCACTAGAAGAAATGTTTTTGCAGCCCTCTCCTTGCTTTCACCGAAAGTCTTCTTCTTCACAAAAGTTTCTCTTTACTGGTTATCATCGAAGACACCATCTTGCTCACTTATGAACATTGGCTTTTGAATAATCTGTCAAGGTTACACCTTATGAAGTTTTCTTTCATTAGAGGCTTTATTTGTTGCATAAAATCCCCTGTTTATCCATCACCGAAACCAGTTGTTTGCTCTCCTAAGTTTTCAAAAATTTCTGAAGAGAGAGAAGCCTAATCAAGTTTTATGATAGTGTAAATGATTTCTGTTAAGGTTTTAATATTTGTAATTAGGTGCATGCGTAAATGGAGTACATTTTCATACTTGTGGATTGTTGCATGCATAAATGGTGTTGATGCATGTGTGGGTGGTGATGGAAGAAGCAGATTCGAAGATATGAATAACTAGATGAAAGTTTGAAGTGAGCTGGAGTATGAGATATGCAAAATTTTACTAAACATACTTTTGTATTTAAGGAATAAATTAATTTGTGAATATCTAATTTGGATTAAATGTGATTCAGAGTATACTAGAGACATAGAACTACATTTTTCATAAAGGAATCGAATTCGAAATATGTCCTTAAAAGTGTAGAAATTTGACTTGAAGACGAAATTTGTGTTCTGTCAAAGTTTGAAAACAATATGTGGATTTTTTATTATAACTTGAATGATACTGAACTAAAATTGCATGAAATTAGCTTCATTAGAGACTTAAGGGATAAAGGAACAATTTTTCAGAAAAATGTTTTGCCTAAATCCTTCATATTCCTTGTCAAAATGACCATAAAAGATTGACCCGAAGGTAAGTTTTGGGAAGAGCTGGGAGAAGTTGGAATAAAAGGTAGTGCATGATGCTGTTTGACAGTTTTGAACATCCTCCATTCTTTTGGCTATAACTTCTTCTTCTGACCTACAAATGACTTGATTTCTGAACCAAGAAACTCATAACACATTTATATTCCTTTCCATAAAACTATATAGCCATCTGAAGTCATTTGGGAAAGATTTGATTGATGAATTTAGGATGAAAATGAGGAAGTGAACTGGAATATTTTCATTAAACATGCTTTGGTATTTTGAGTATATATTGATCTGTAGATTTTTAAATGAGTTTATTTTTAATTCAGATTAAAGTAGAGTCATACGGATACAACTTTCTTGCAGAAGTCTAAGTTTAATTCTATCTCTAAAAGTTTCAAAATCTGGCTCGAAATTGAGTCTTGACTGAAGCTGTAATACTACCTGAGACAAAAATCATATCCAGTTGATATTGAATAAACTATATTGATAAAAGCCAAATTAGACAAAAGTATCTTCACAAAAGTTGTAGTTCATTCTCTTATCTTTCAAGTGGTATTACTTTTGTAATTTGTGGATATCTGACTTGAAATATATGAGTTGTATAATTTGAGGGTGTGATTATGAGCTAACTAAAAGTTCAATTATACACAGTCTGTGATATTGTGAGTATAACTTATAGAATACTGAACCAAATTGGATGATCTTAGAGTCATTAGAAACTTAAGACATGGAAGAACAATTCTCCAGAAGGAAGTGTTACCAAATTACTTCATTCTTCTGATGTTAATAATCATGAAAAGTAAACCCAAAAGTATGTTTTTCGACAAATATGGATTCATCAATTGAGTATTGTGCTATGAATGAACATTGTGACAAGAAATTGAATAAAGAACCCAAAATTTGTCATGAACATGCATTGTACATATTCAGTATACATGAATGTACATTTATAAATTCATAATTCTATAAAATTGTGACGTGTGTATGTATGATATGTTATAGAGGATCACATTGAGTGACAGCATCCGGATGTTGTCGGGACTTCAAGGTAATAAGCTAAAAGGAAAGTCAGTGAGTCAACCTAGATGATCTTCCTAGGATTGATTATTTGATTTATTCTGTTTAACTTTCAATTACTGAACTGTTGTGATCTGAATATGAATTCCGGACTTAAAGGTCCAAGGAGTTTAATAGTTGGGAATGTATTGGAAGTTTTATAATTGCATCTAACAATTGAATGATATATGTTGCCTATGAATTCTGAATGCTCAACGGAAGTTGAATGCTAGACTGAGGTTCGATGAATTATGAGATTCTATCTGTGCTTCATATGTGAATGCCATTCATATCATATTCTGTTAATTGATGCATTTCATAAAATGCTTGCTCAGATAAACGTGTTGTGACCAGAGTAGCCAGTTGAAAGAGCTATAAGTTCAGTATTCCGCACGTAGAACGCTGCTCTATGAGTTATGTTCTGACTGAGCCCAATGGGTTAGTATCTATTTCTATATCAGAAAGGTACTCGGTCATAACAAATAATAACGAATCAAGAGTCTAATATACATATGTGTTTGAATATTATGATTATGAATTATATGCTTGTGAATTCTTTCTGAAGTTGTGATGTTAAAGTGATATATCAGATAATGTGATTGATTGGGTTTCAAATTCTGGAAGAAGGTATGTGAATTGTATGACATCCTTTATGCCTTATTTTGATATAAAATGTTGTGAATTTGATTGGTTGTATGATATTTGTGCGTGCCTGGAGTGAGATCATCAATGATGGGTCTCTCATTGAGTTTGCAAAAACTCATCCAAAATTTGTAACGTGATTTTACAGGTATGAGACAGGAGACTTAGATTCTAAGATTTTCTAGAAGCATGTTTTGGACTAGATATGGAACAAAGGTCTATCAGCCGATATCAAAGGAGATGTAGATTTCATTTTGTAGTTTTTTTCATATGTAGAACTTTTGTTATAAAGGTTTGTAAGCTACTATGTATTAATGCAATGATAAGTTGAGTTTTGTTTTAAACATTGTATTGGCACTGTTACATATATAGTCGATGCCATGTTTAAGTTGGATATATACTGCCATGACATGAGTGAAGGTGAGATAGTTAACACGCCATTATTATAGATTATATACTGGAATGTCCTCAGGGTGTTCCGGAATCTAATTTATGGTAGTGGAGGTGCTACAAGTTTTGGTATCAGAGCATGGTTTGGCATCCATAGGGACATATACAGACATTGAGACGTGATAAATAGTGAGAAATTCAGTTTGTGATCACAACTATTTTTTTGTTATAGGTCAACTGTTATAGGCAATCAAGTTGGAGAGTCAGCTGACATAGAGTCTGTAGGAGTTAATAAAGAGTCTCCTGTACCTGAATTTGCTCAAATGCCTCCGAGAATCTTGGAGAGGTGAGAAAGAAGATATGATAAGCTGAGAAAGTAGGGGGCTATGGACTTCTATGGAAGTACAGACCCTACTGAGGCAGAAGGGTGGTTAGAAGGAACTAAAAAGGTGTTCGATCAGATGGACTGTGAGGTAGATGAGAGATTTGATTATGCTATCTGACTACTGCAGGGTCCAGCATATCAATGGTGGAAGACTTTTCCAGGCAGTACTACCAGATCTTGTGGTTTGACTTGGGAAGATTTTCTGAGGGTGTTTAGAGAGAATTATATGCCTAAGATTTATCTGGATAGAAAAATGAAAGAATTTATAGATCTAAAGCAAGGCAGACTCATAGTGGCAGAATATGAGATAAGATTCAATGAGTTATTGAGGTATGCAACTATAATGACCCCAACTGAAGAAGACAAATGTAGACGGTTTGAGAATGGGTTGAACATTGAGATCAGAATAAGGCTAGCTCTTTCTAATTTGGGTTGTTTCATAGAACTACGAGTAGCCTCACTCAGAATTGAGCAGTTATTAAAAGATGGTCAGGGAGAGTACAGACAAGAGTTTAAAGTGAAGAGGCAGGTTGAATATCAGGCTGATTCTGACAGAAGCTTCAGTAAATGCCAGAATAGATCATCTCGATTGCAGACTATTGAGACAAACAGGATTTAAACCAAGAGGTGGATTTGTTCAGACAGATAAAGGTAGAGGATCTGGATCAGTGTCAAGAGGACAGTCACAACAGATGCCTGATTATGAATATTGTGGTAAGAAGCATGGTGGTCAGTATTGGAGGTTATCGGGAGCTTGTTTCCATTATGGCTCTATAGAACATCACATCAGGGATTGCCCCAAGACTTTAGGACCACGGTCTGGGATGAGAGGAGGAACAGTAACTGAGACAACTGTACAGTAGAGTAGAACTATCAGTTCTAGACATAGAGGCAAAGGTAGAGGCAGAACTCAGTCAGCAGGGCCCAGTGTCAAGACGGAGGTGCAGAGTAATCAGCCGTAGTCTCAGGCTAGGGTCTACATCATTACCAGACAGGAGGCACAGAAGTCCCTAGATGTGGTAGTAGGTGTGTTGAATGTTTTTAAATTTGATGCATTTGCATTAGTAGATCTAAGATCTGCACATTCATTCATCCCACCACATCTGGCATCTAGATTACATTATAAGAGAGAAATGTTCAATAATGGTTTAGTGGTAAGTACTTCAGTGGGTAGCACAACAGTGATTAGTAAGGTATGTAAAAGGTGCCTAGTTCAGATTGATCAAGCAGAGTTAGAAGCTGATTTGATCATATTGCAGTTGAGAGAGATAGACCTTATCTTAGGCACAGATTGGCTCACTGCTCATAGGGAAGTGATGAATTGTTATACTAAGGAGGTAGTTCTTGAATCCTCTAATCAGCCAAGAGTGGTGTTTTGAGGAGTTGGTCAGGTAGTGCCAGTCTGACTAATTTCATTCATGAGTGCTTTGAGATTGATTCGAGGTGGATGTGAGGCTTATCTAGCCCACATAGTTGATACTCAAAATGAACAAACCATTCAGAATATTCCTATTGTTAAGGAATTTCTGGATGTGTTTCCTACTGAACTACCAGGATTACCCCCAGAAAAGGAGACGGAGTTTACTATTGATCTTGTTCTAGGTACTACCCCTATATCAATTCCTCCATATAGGATGGCACCTGTGGAACTAAAGATCTAGTTACAGGAGTTGTTAGATAAGGATTTTATTAGACCCAATGTGTCATCTTGGGAAGCTCCAGCATTGTTAGTGAAGAAGAAGGATGGAACTCTTAAATTATGTATTGATTATCGATAGTTGAATCGAGTAACAGTTAAGAATAAGTATCCATTGCTGAGGATTGATGATTTGCTTGATCAGTTATAGGGAGCTCAGGTTTTCACAAAGTTAGACTTGAGATTAGGATATTATTAGTTGAAAATAGCTAAGGCTGATTTATCAAAGAGTGCATTTAGAACAAGATGTGGGCACTTCGTGTTTTTGGTGATGCCATTTGGATTGACTAATGCCCCAGCAGCTTTTATGGCCCTGATGAATAAGGTATTTCAACCTTATTTAGATCGCTTTGTGATTGTTTTCATCGATGATGTTTTGGTGTATTCAAAGTGTAGAGTGGAACATGCAAAACATCTAAAACTAGTTCTACAGATAATAAGGGAGAAATAGTTGTATGTCAAGTTCAGTAAGTGTGAATTTTAGCTTGATCAAGTAGTATTCTTGGGTCATATTATGTATAGAAAAGGTAATCAAATAGACCAAAAGAAAATAAAAGCAGTGATGAAGTGGGAAGCTCTAAGAAATGTGACAGAGATTTGGAGTTTTCTTAGATTAGCTTATTGTTACAGAAGGTTTATCAAGGGGTTTTCACTGATCTCAGTCTCTCTAACAAAGCTTCTGAGAAAGAATGTGCCTTTCAGATGGAATGATGATTGTTAATGAAGCCTTGAGGAGCTAAAGCATTGGTTAACTACAACACCGGTGTTAGCTATTCCATCTGGATCTGAAGGGTATGTAATGTACAGTAATGCTTCACGCCAGGGCTTAGGATATGTACTATTGCAGTAAGGAAGGCTAATAACATATGCATCAAGATAGTTGAGGTCTCATGAGTTCAATTATCCGGTTCATGATTTGGAATTGGCTGCAATAGTATTTGAATTGAAGATTTGGAGGCACTACCTGTATGGTGAAACTTTTCAGGTATTTGTTGATTATAAAAGTTTGAAATATTTGCTGAGTCAAAAGGAGTTGAATATGAGACAGAGGCAGTGGATAGAGTTGTTGAAGGATTATTATTGCACAATTGAGTATCATCCTGGTAAAGTTAATGTGGTAGTAGATGCATTAAGTAGGAAATCAAATAGCAGTGTGGCTCAAGTACATATATTGAGGTTGCCTAACCTAGTTCAATTAAGAGCACTGAATGTTGAGTTGAAATTGGGACAAGATGAGACATTGATAGCTACACTAAAGCTGAGACTAGTATTATATGAGAGAATCAGGAAAGCCAGTGTAAAGATCCGGAGATTGTGAAGTTAATTGAGAAGTTGAAACTGAATCCAGATTTTGAATTTGAATCGAGAGATGATATATTGTGGTTGAAACAGAGGTTGTGTGCACCCGATGTTGAGGATCTGAGGAAGGAGATTATGGAGGAAGCTCATGTGGCAGCTTATGCTATGCATCTTAGTACTACCAAGATGTATAACATGTTGAAGCAATCTTTCTAGTGACCAGGGATGAAGAGGCAAGTGGCTGACTATGTGGCTAAGTGTTTGACTTACCAACAAATCAAAGCAGAGCATCAGGCCCCAGTTAGTAAGTTACAGTCATTACCTATTCTAGAGTGGAAATGGGAGAGAATCACGATGGATTTTGTAATGGGTTTGCTAAAGACTCCGAGGCAACATAATGCCATTTGGGTTCTTGTTGATAGATTGACCAAGTTGGTTCATTTCTTGCCAGTGAGAGAGAGTAACTCACTAGATCAATTAGCTCAAAAATATATGAATGAAGTAGTGAGATTACACATGGTTCTAGTGTCCATTATATCAGACCGGGATCCCAGATTTACTTCAAGATTTTGGGGTAGCTTACAGACAACCTTGGGTACCAAACTAAATTTTAGCACTGCATTTCATCCTTAAACAGATGGTCAGAGTGAAGGGACTATTAAGACTATTGAGGATATGCTCAGAGCTTGAGTTTTGGAGTTTCAAGGAGCATGGGACATATATATAGCTTTGATTGAATTTGCTTATAACAATCAGCATCACAGTAGTATCAGTATGGCTCCTTATGAGGCGTTGTATAGCAGGAAGTGTCGTTCACCTTTATATTGGGATAAAGAAGGTCTAAGGATTGTTAAAGGCCTAAAATTAATTTAGGATACTGTTGATAAAGTGAAGTTAATCCGGAGTAGAATTAAAATGGCACAAGATCGACAGAAAAGTTATGTGGATCAGCATAAGCGAGATATGGAATATCAGGTGGGAGATAGGGTATTTCTAAGAGTATCACCTTAGCGAGGTGTATTAAGGTTCGATAAGAAGCGTAAATTAAGCCCGAGATACATTGGTCCATTTGATATAATTGGAAGAATTGGGCCAATGGCTTATAAGTTCGCCTTCCCTTCTGAAATGGCACAGATTTATAATGTGTTCCATATGAGTATGCTTAGGAGACATCGGTCGGATCCAACTCATGTGATACTGAATCAGGAAATTGAAGTTTCTGGTAACCTGAGTTATTTTGAAGAACTAGTAAAGACAATTGGCTATCAGAATAAACAATTGAGAAGCTGAGTGATCCCAATGGTGAAAGTACTTTGGAGGAACCATTCAAGTGAAGAAGCAACTTGGGAAACAGAAGAACGTATGAGAAAGCAATACCCCCAATTGTTTCATGAATCAGGTAAGAATTTCAGGGACAAAATTTTTTTAGGAGTGGAGAATTATAACATCCCATGATTAGGGTTAAAACCCTAGGATGCTTTATAAATAAGAAATTGTTGAGATTTTAGAAATGCATTTCATGCATTATATGGTATACACATGCACGTGAATAATGTTGTCATTCATGAAATAATTATACATACATTCATTGACATTTTTCTGGGTATAAGTGAATTTTTAATGTGATTAAAGTGTGAATTTTGGATAATTAAATTTGTGTGTATTAAAATAATAATAGTTATTATTTCGAAATTTTTGATGAATTGTGGATTAATTGTCTTGGATAATTAAATTTTTGTGTATTAAAATAAATTCTGCACTTTTGGATACATTTAGGATATTTAGGAAAGCTATTGAAAATTTGAGGCAATTTAGATTAAGAGAAATAAAGAAATTAAAAGACAAATTATGGAGTGACAAATCGATCAATGAATGTGTGACATTTGGACAAATTACTAAGTGATAAGTGGTAGCCTTACATTAATGACAAATGGGCTACATGCAAGAGTGACATATGTCAAGCCTTAAAGAGAGACATCTAGGCATTAGGAGAAATGTTTCTGCAGCCCTCTCCTTGCTTTCATCGAAAGTCTTCTTCTTTGCAAAAGTTTCTCTTTATTGTTTATCACCGAAGACACCATCTTGCTCACTTATAAACATTGGCTTTTGGATAATCTGTCAAGGTTACACCTTGTGAAGTTTTTTATCATTAGAGGTTTTATTTGTCACATAAAATCCTCTGTTTATCCATCATCGAAACCAGTTGTTTGCTCTCCTAAGTTCTGGAAAATTTCTAAAGAGAGAGAAGCTTAATCAAGTAAGTTTTATGATAGTGTAAATGATTTCTGTTGAGGTTTTAATGTTTGTAACTAGATGCAAGCATAAATGGAGTACATTTTCATGCTTATGGATTGATGCATGCATAAATAGTGTTGATGCATGTGTGGGTGTGATGGAAGAAGTAGATTCGTAGATATGAATAACTAGATGAAAGTTTGAAGTGAGTTGGAGTATGAGATATTCAGAATTTTACTGAACATATGTCTATATTTAGGGCATAACTTGATATATGAATATCCAAATTAGATGGAATTTGATTCAGAGTAAACTAGAGACATAGAACTACATTTTAAAAAAAAATCAAATTTGAAATATATCCTTAAGAGTTTGTAAATTTGACTTGAAAATGAAATTTGTGTTCTATCAAAGTGTGAAAACAATCTATGGATTTTTTATTATAACTTGCATGATACTGAACCAAAATTGCATGAAATTAGCTTCATTAGAAACTTAAGGCATAAAGGAACAAATTTTCAGAAGAATGTTTATCCTAAATCGTTCATATTCCTTGTCAAAATGACCATGAAAGATTGACCCGAAGGTCTATTTTGGGAAGAGCTGGGAGAAGTTGGAATAAAAGGTAGTGGACGAAGCTATTTGACAATTTTGAACATCCTTCATTCTTTTGGCTATAACTTCTTCTTCTTACCTCCAAATTACTTTATTTTTTAACCAAAAAACTTATAACAAATTTTTTTCCCTCTCCATAAAAATATATAACCATATGAAGTCATTTGGCAAATATTTTGTTAATGAATTTATGATGAAAATGAGGAAGTGAACTAGAATATTTTCATTGAACATGCTTCGATATTTTGAGTATATCTTGAACTATAAATTTTTAAATGAGTTTAGTCTTAATTCAGATAAAATAACAATCATACGGCTACAACTTGCTTGAAGAAGTCTAAGTTTAATTCTGTCTCTAAGAATTTCAAAATCTGGCTCGAAATTGAGTCTTGACTGAGGCTATAGTACTACTTGAGACAGAAATCATGTCCTGTTGATATTGAATAAACTGTATTGATAGAAGCCAAATTAGACAAAAGTATCTTCAAAAAAGTTGTATTTCATTCTTTTATATTTCAATTGTTATTATTTTTGTAATTTTTGGATATCTTAGTTGAAAGACATGAGTTTTATAATTTGAGGGTATGATCATAAACTAGCCAAAAGTTCAATTATATATGATATTATGAGCATACCTCATAGAATACTGAACCAAATTTGATGATCCTAGAGTCATTAGAAACTTAAGACATTTGAGAACAATTTTTTAGAAGGAAGTATTACCAAATTACTTCATTCTTTTGATGTTAATAATCATGCAAAGTAGACCCGATAGTATATTTTTACACAAATCTGGATTGATCAATTGAGTATTGTGGTATGAATGAACATTGTGACAAGAAATTGAATGAAGAACCCAAAATTTGTCATGAACATGCATTGTACATATTCAGCATACATGAATGTGCATTTATAAATTCATAGTTGTGCAAAATTGTGATGTGTGTACGTATGATATATTATAGAGGATTCATCCAGATATTGCCAGGACTTCAAGGCAATAAGCTAAAAGGAGCATCAGTGAGTCAACCTAGATGATCTTCCTAGGATTGATTGTTTGATTTATTCTGTTTAACTTCCAATTATTGAACTATTGTGATCTAAATATGAATTCTGGACTTAACGGTCTGAGGAGTTTAAAAGTCGGGAATGTATTGGAAGTGTTGTACTTCCATCTGACAATTGATTGATATATGTTGCCTCTGAATTCTGAATGCTCAATGAAAGTTGAATGCTGGACTTAGGTTTGATGAATTATGAGATTCTGTCTGTGCTTCATATGTGAATGCCATTTATGACATATTTTGTTATTTGATGCATTTCATAAAATGCTTGCTCAGATAAAGGCGTTATGACCAGAGTAGCCAGTTGAAAGAGCTATAAGCTCAGTATTCTGCACGTAGAGTTCTGCACCGTGATTTCTATTCTGAATGAGCCCAATAGGCCAGTATCTGTTTCTGTATCTAAAAGGCACTCGGTCATAACAAATAATAATGAATTGAGAGTCTCATATACATCTATATTTGAATATTATGATCATGAATTATATGCTTGTGAATTCTTTCTAAAGTTGTGATGTTAAAGTGATATATCATGATAATGTGATTGACTGGGTTTCAAATTCTGGAAGAAGGTATGTGAATTGTATGACATCCTTTATGCCTTATTTTGATAGAAAATGTTGTGAATCTGATTGGTTGTATGATATCTGTGTGTGCCTGGAGTGAGATCATCAATGATGGGTCTCTCATTGAGTTTGCAAAAACTCATCCAAAATTTGCAACGTGATTTTATAGGTACGAGACAGGAGACTTAGATTCTAAGATTTCTAGACGCACATTTTGGACTAGATATGGATCAAAGGTCTGTCAGCTGACATCAAAGGAGTTGTAAATGTTAAGTCAAAAGGACTTCACGATTATTAATTTGATGACAATCAAATAATAATAATATTAGAAATAAATGAACTATTTTGATAAGTGTGTTAAGTGTGCAGAAGAAGTGCAAAACACAGAAGAAGCGCAAAACACAAAAAAAGTGAAAACACAAAAGAAGCAAAAGATACAGAAGAAGTGAAAACAAAAAAGAAGCAGAAGATACAGAAGAAGTGAAAACACAGAAGAAGTAGAAGATATAGGAGAAGTGAAAACACAGAAGAAGCAGAAGATACAGAAGAAGTGAAAACACAGAAGAAGCAGAAGATACAGAAGAAGAGGAAAACACAGACGATACAAAAATGAAGATACGCTAGTACGTTAGACAATTAGTTAGTTGGAGTTAATTACAGAACTCAACTAAATAACAGATTCTACAAGAATCAAGAAGCAGTTATCAAGATTCAAGAAGCAGTTGGAGACTTAGATTATATATACTAGCCGTAGTCGAAGATTGAACAATCTTACAACTTTTGAGCTTTCAAGTGTTTACTTACAAAGAAAAATACTGTATTCAAAAGTGCAATACTAGAGAGCAAACCATACTGTAACAAAAAGCTCACAATATCTTTCTAGTGGGAGAAAGAAAAGGCTAAGAGCCTGGAGAGACTAAGATAGCAGAAAGAATACTTTGTGTAAGAGACCTGAAGAGGCTCTGGAAGGGAAGAAAGAATACTTGTAAATTTGTCGAACTATAGTGAATACTCAGATGAACTCTGAGGACTGGACGTAGCCCATGGTTTGGGGTGAACCAGTATAAAAATCGCAGCGTCTATCTTCTAACCTTACACTTTATTCTATTTTGTTTTTAAGTAAGTATATAGAAGTTATTTGCGATTTAACTACGTAACTAAATTTGTATAACTTTTGTAGTATTCTGTTAACAATTGGAGAAGTTCTTAAAAAGAAATATTAAAGTTTTTCTATTCACGAAAAGAATACATAATTCAACCCCCTCTCTTGTGTATATCATATATTGTATGTGAATTCAATATTAACGTGTGATTTACTTCAATTAGTATCAGAGCTCGGTTTCTAAGAACCACCTTTATAAAGTGAGGAAAAAGATCCATGGATGAATCACTTGTTTTTATAGCTGAAGGTGCCTCCGTCACAAGACCTCCTGCATTTAATGGTGAAGATTATCATTATTGGAAGGACAAGATACGACTCTTCATAGAATCCACACACATTGATCTTTGGGATATCATCGAGAATGGACCATATGTACCAATATATGATGAAGGAAATACCATTCCTCGTAACAGATGGTCAACTGATCACAAAGCTAGATTTCAACTAAATTCAAAGGTCAAGTTCTTTTTGAGTTGTGCTTTAAGCAGAAATGAATATGATAAAGTTCATGGATGCGAAATTGCGAAGGAGATGTGGGACACTCTATCCATCGCACATGAAGGCACAAACCAGGTGAAAGAGTCCAAGATCAGTATTC
>JANQAP020548958.1:0-14581 GCA_026874005.2 Erythroxylum coriaceum | reverse complement strand
GTATATTACTTACAAAAGAATCTTGGTACCTTTTGACCAGATATATAACGCTCACACAAATAAAACCAAACTCTTTTATTTTATTAATAATAAATATTTTCATTACAAAACTGTAACTGAAGAAGATAAAGTTACATGTAAATACGCTTGCTTTCCAGGGCACTATATTTACATAACTCCAACACCTTCTACTTCATTTCATCCCTTAATGCATCCTTAAACTTAGGGTGTTCCATCAAGTGATTGAAGATTCTAAAAGGGGCTTTTCTTTTTCCCTCAAGGCATATCAACTCTATCACAATAGGACTATGGTATGAAATGGTTGGTTACTCATATCTTGTTGAGCTAATGGAAAATTGTTGTATCTATATATAATTAATGAAACATCTATCGAGCTTCTTCAAAAGGAATCATTTACCTACCTATTTATTGCTCCATGTTTATACATTTCCAAAGCTCTTAAAATTTGTTAATCTAGTGGTTTGTACTCCTTGCAATTCTGTTGAGATCAAGTCCTTCCTCCCTAAGTTTTACTTGAATAAAGTGTACAATTAATGTCCCCTAAAATTATCCAAGGTGTTTTTATAATTCTACTAATTCTGATTATCCCCTCTCATAAAGTTTATCTTTGAAATTCAAAATTTGCAGCATACATAGTGAAGATTTTTATAGGCCTTTTGGATTCCTTTATCATCATTTCACAGTGGATCAGCTAGCCTATGATTACTCTTCCATTGATGTGGCTTACATGGTTAGACACCACTCTTCAATCTTTCCCTAGGAACCACATACCTTTCTCTATATGCTCCTTTTTTATTTTGGCTTCTAGTAAATCATCAAAATTAACCAAGTTGTTATTGATGAGCTCTCTAATAACAAGTTGTTTATTCAAGCTCTTAAGCCCTCTTATATTCCATATTGCTAACTTCATCACTTTTTCTTTTTTCTTGATTTTCTCCTCTTGGATTTTCTACCTGCACTAAAGGAAATTACTTCTAAGCTTACCTTTGCACTTGAGGTTTCTGCTTTCTCCATTAAGGGAGCTCTAATTACTTCTTCTTGACTTTTCTCCTTATCCTCCTCAACCTATTTACCTTTATCATTAGTATTCTTCTCTTCCTAAACTTAGGGTTCATTTTGTTCTACAGGTGACTGCCTACTTTTTTATAAGATCTCCACTTACTTTTTTTCATCAATCCCCTTAGTCTTGTACTTATCTTAGTTCTCCTTTTTCCTCTACACCTCATTTTTCTCTTGGGTTCTTGGTTTCCACATATACAACACCCCGATTAAGTCTTCTTCAAGAGTCCATTTTTCTTTTAGTTTTATGATTTTAAATGATTCAGGCAATTTCTTAGATATATTCACATCTATAAACACCTTTGCAAACCAAATTCTCTTCATAATAGCAGTGTTTTCTTTCGTTCCTAGAGGCTTACGTATTTTACTTGCTATGTGACTCATTCCCTTTATCAATCAGTACTCTATGGGGACTTTATGTCATGCAAGTTTACCCATAGAGGAATTATCTCTAGTTTGCTCCTATCCAAAGCTACTTTAGACTGCCACTTTTTTAAGCAAGATCTGATGCCTTTACATATACCATGGATCTGCATTTATTACTCTATATATATTCTCCTTTGAGTTGAATTGAAATACAAATAATTCATCCTCATTAACCATAGTTTTTACTTGTTCTATATTCCTCCATACAACAAGAGCCCACTTATGAACTACTAGAAAAGCCAGTCTTTTCTTGAGAAAAAACTAACCAAGGATGTGTATAGCTCCCTATTTCAACACTTCGAGAGGTGCCTGAATTGGATCTTTATTATTTGATTCCATAAATATAAGTTTCCCAATGTTCCCTAAATCTCCAATATCAAACTTTAGGTTGTCTTACCCTTACTAGGTTACTAGTAACCCGTTCCTACATCTTCTTCCAAGGGGGAAGTCAATAAGAGATAGGTTATATGTTACTATAGATGGGTTGGTTTATAGCTTAGTTTAAGATTCTGTTTCAGGTTTATCTAAGTCCATGGTAGTTTTTATTAGGTTTCTATTTTAGGATCGCTGTTATGCTGTTGGGTTTAAGGGTTAGCTGTTGGGTGAAAGGAAGCAAGAATGTTGGGGGTAAGTTATTAGGGGTAGGAAGAAGACATTATATTTATTAGGAATAGCTAGGAATGTTACTCGTTTTTCCTCTAACTTCTATCCAAGAAAATTTTCAAATTACCCTCAATAACTTTCGACTTTTAGAAAGTTTCATTAAAGGACCATAGAAGCAAGTAAGTTTAAAAGATATCAATGTGGGTAAGGGTTGCAACTCAGGGGATGTAGGGTGTTCATCTAGTAGGAGAAATGGGGTTAAAAAGCTAACTTTGAAGGATTTTCCATATCTACTCAATGCTAGGAAATCCCCTCCTAAAACAAATTCAAATACGACACAAGTAGAAAAATGGTTACAGCTCAACCTAGTAAGTCTTAGAAAAACAAAGTGGTTGTTGCTCCTAAAAGAAACAAGCTCACTCACTAACAAGAAGTGAGGATGGATGGAACTCTTAGCCCTCCTCTGGAAATGCTAAATACTGGAGCTAATATTTAGTCCACTACAATTTTTGGCTACTTCTAGAATAAAAGACATCCCTTTTCATATGTTCAAGCTTAGGCCAAAAAGGCCTAAAAAAGACTATGTTTTCTTAAGAGGACACCATCATCTTCAAGTTTTCATCAAACAGTAACTTGATAGAAATTTTAAAACTAGGCCCCAAGCATATTGTAGTGTAGCCTATGTTCTTACAAAAATGGAGACTAGGGTTGGAATTGGATAGGTTTGATATTGACTCCATTCCAATTTGGATTAATTTTCACAATGCTCTATTAGAGTTTTGGATAATAAAATGGCTAAATTACTTGGAAAGTTGATTAGGTAAGCCACTTACTATGGATTGCAAAACAACTCATATGGATAGAATTTATTTTTCTAGGATATATGTTGAAATACAAAAGGATAGGGAGCTACATGATGTGATTCCTATGATGAAGCTGGGAGAGAATGGAGAGCTAACTAGGGTGGAGATTCATCTTTCCTACCCTTAGAAGCCTAGGAATTTCAATAAAAGGTGGAAACCTATAGGGAAACTATTTGCAACTGGAACCTATTACGAACTTATGTGTTATAAGGAAGATAATCTAAGTTCTAAGTTATTAGGGAAAGAAAACAATTCTATAGAGACTGAACAGTAGGAAGTTAGAGACAAGGATCTTAATGAATCTAATCAAAATATTGTTTCCAATTTTCATGAGGAGATAACCAATGTAATTGATCTAGTAATTGTTGCAAATAAAATTGATATAGAAGGAGAGGATGCTAAAGTTCTAGGAAAAGCTTTAGAGGAGTTTGAAGTTATATCAAACACCATAAGAAAATATGGCAGATCGAAAGGAAAGATCATGTTAAGAGCTCCTTATGCTCTTACTTGGGCTCCATTATAAATATCTTTATATGGAATATAAGAGGGCTAAATGACCTTCTTAAAAGACAGACTGTAAAGGATGTTGTGAAACAAAAAGCCTATTATTATAGGCTTGTTAGAAGCTAAAATAAAACTACCTCAGTTATAGTATTGCTTGAATTTTTTGAGAGCTAAATGAAGAATACATTTCAATCATATGTATCACTACAATGGAAGGATAATTACGGTTGACAACATAGACAAAGTAACTTTGTAGACTGCGTTTACTTTAGACTAAGTAATTCACCTCAATTGTGAATTCCAGGGAGCTGCTAATAGAATGGTTCTTTCTGTTATCAATATTGCTAATCATGGATTTCAAAAAGTCAAGCTATGGGAGCATATCAAGGGCCTTCACTCTTCAATTTGTGGACCTTGGATTATAGAAAAAGATTATAATTGCATCCTATCGCTAATGGAAGCAGAAGGCAACATAATCAAAATCAAAGGATTTAGTAGTGAGTTAGCTAAAATTACTCAAATAATCAATATAGTGGATCTGAGACATGTCAGTTATAAGGAAAAACTAGAAAAAATGGTGAATCAACAGTGGTTAGTTAAATATCTATATTCCTTTGTACTGTTTGGGGAACCTATGACCTTTGACTACTCCTTGGTTGAAATCTAGGGTATAACTAACAGTAGGGTTATAAGAGCCCTTTTCATATTTTTTACTTATTTAATAAAAATCTAAGTTTTTGAAGAATTAGTAAGAATCAGTTGGTAGAATGAAGTTAAAGGATTCAAATCCTATCAGTTGATGAAGAAATTACAACATGTCAAGAAAGGATTAAGTCTCTTCAATAAGGAAATCATATTGAACTCTTAAGTGTCCCTACAACTTGTTAAGGAGAAACTAAGAAATGTTCAACTGGATTATTACACTTACCCTCTTGATCCTAAACTGAAAGTTTAGGAAAACACTTGTCTAAAAGAATACATTTCTTCTCTAGACTTGCAAACTCCTTATTAAGATAGAAGGCTAAAGTTAATTGGTTAAAGGAAAGTGATGCTAACACTAAATTCTTTTGATCAATCTTGGATTAAAGGAATAAAAGTAAAATAAAAATTATATATGATGAAAAGGATCAATGAAAAGACTAAACTACTAAAAGAGCAATTAAGAGTTGCACCCTCAAGATTGATCTTTCAAAGCATTTGAAATAACCAAATTGGACTTCATTATTAAATGCTTTCAAGCTTTCAATTTACTAACACAATTTATTCATTAGGTTAAATTATGAATCTCTTCAGTTAATTTAGCTTACTAATCAATGGAAACCCTTCCAAATGTTTCAAAAGTAATAAGGGAATTAGGCAGAGGGATCCTCTATCCCCTTACCAATTCTCTAGGTATTGAAATCTTTTCAAGGTTATTGTTGGCTTTCTCTTATGGTATTTCTATATTCAGGTTTCATCATAAATGTAAGGAGTTTAAAATTAGTCATTTAGCATTTGTTGATGATCTTATGCTATTTTATAAAGGTGATGCTTATTGTCTGACACTAATGATGAGAATATTGAAGGAGTTTACTATATTGTTAAGGTTAGAGACCTACTTTAATAAATTTCTCTATATTTTAGATATCCACTGACATTTAAAATATAGAGGAATTTAGTAGGCTTACAAGGCTTGACGTGTAAGTCCCCCCTCCCAATTAAAATATTTGAGAGTTTTTATCACTACTAATAATTTAAAGTATGATGATTAAGTGCAAAGCTGTAATAAATTCCTGGTAGAACAGAAGTCTTTTTGTAGCAGGCATATTGTAATTAATTTGTTCAGTGTTGAGGAATATCCATACCCACTGAAGTGCCCATTACCTAAAAAGATAACTAAAGAGATAGAAAGGTGCATTAAATCATTCTTGTGGTCTAGTAAGATAGGCAATTCTAAAGGAGCTAAGATGAAGTACTAGAAATTTTGCCTTAAACAAGAAGGAGGAGGAGTAAGGTTGATCCTCTCTCATAACTTTGTAGAAGGTGTTATTAACCAAAAGAATTTAGAGGCTTTTCGAGGATATTGAAACTCAATGGTTGAAGTTGAAGTTGTATTAAACAACATACGAAAATATGGTAGATCAAAAGGAAAGAACATGTTAAGAGCCCCTTATGCTCTTACCTCGGCTTTAGTATGAGTATCCTTATATGGAATACAAGAGGGCTAAATGACTTTCTTAAAAGACAGACTGTAAAAGATGTTATACAAAAAAAGGCCTATTATTTTAGGCTTGTTAAAAACTAAAATAAAGCTACCTCAGTTATAGTATTGCTCAAGTTTTTTAGGATCTAAATAGATAATACATTTCAATCATATGTATCACTATAATGGAAGGATAATTACAGCTAACAACACAAACAAGGTAACTTTGTAGGCTAAATTTACTTCTAAATAAGTAATTCACCTTAATTGTGAATTCTAGGGAGCTGCTAATAGATTGTTTGTTTCTATTATTTATGTTGCTAATCATGGATTCCAAAGAGTCAAGCTATGGGAGGATATCAAATGCCTTCACTCTTCAATTTGTGGACCTTGGGCTATAGAAAGAGATTATAATTGCATCCTATAACTAATGGAAGTAGAAGGCAATATAATCAAAATCAAAGCATTTAGTAGAAAGTTAGCTAAAATTACTCAAATAATCAATCTGGTGGATCTGAGACATGTAGGTTATCTTTATACTTGGAACAATAAGCAATAAGGGGATTATTTTATAAGGAAAAACTAGATAAAGTAGTGAATTAGTAGTGTTTAGTTAAATATCCATCTTCCTTTGCACTATTTGGAGAACCTACAAGCTTTAATCACTCCTTGGTGGAAATCCAGCGTATAACCAACAGTAAGGTTACAAGAGCCCCTTTTAGATTTTTTAATTATTTAATAAAATCTATGTTTTTGAAGAATTAGTAAGAATCAGTTGGTAGAATGAAGTTAAAGGATTCAAATCCTATCAGCTGATGAAGAAATTATAGCATCTCAAGAAAGGATTAAAACGCTTCAACAAGGAAATCACATTGAACTCTTAAGTGTCCTTACAACTTGTTAAGGAGAAACTGAAAAATGTTCAACTGGATTATTACACTTTCCCTCTTAATCCTAAACTTTCAGTTTAGGAAACCACTTGTCAAAAAGAATACAATTCTTCTCTAGACTTGCACACTCTACATTAAGATAGAAGGCTAGAGTTAATTGGTTAGAGGAAGGTAATGCTAACACTAAGTTCTTCTTTCGCTCAATCTTAGCTTAAAGGAAGAAAATAAAACCAAAATTATATATGATGAAAATGCTCAAAGCTGTATAGATCTAAAGAAAATTGAAAAGATTGTTATAAATTACTTTAAGGATTTACTAGTATCCTCAAATCTAGAAGAAAACAACATTGAAGAAGTTTCCTGGGCAGTCAAAGAAAAGGTTAGCCAACAAGTGAAGGATTATTTAATCAATCCAATCTCTACTCAAGAGATTAAGAACATCTTGTTAAGACTAAATCTATCTAAGGCACCTTGCCTTGATGGATTCATAACTCATTTTTTCAAAAAAACTTGGGATATCATTAGGGAACTAGTTGTTGAAATTGTGTAGGAATTCTTCTCTTCTTCCAATTTGCTAAAAGAGATCAATAGTACTTATATATACCTTGTTCTCAAAACTTAAAATTCCTCAAGCATAAAGGACTTTCATCTATCTCACCATTTGCATGATAATTTCAAAAATCCTTGCCAATAAACTCAAATGTTCCCTAGGTTCCCTAGTATGTTTTTTCTTAAAGAGCTTTTATGTAAGGTAAATCTAGTAGAGATAACATTTTGCTTATCCAAGAGCTAATGAAAGACTACACTACCAAAAGAGACATTAAGAGTTACATCCTCAAGATTGATCTTTTCAAAGCACTTGAAGTAATCAAATGGGACTTCATTATTAAATGCTTTCAAGCACTCGATTTACCAACACAGTTTATTCATTGGGATAAAGTATGAATCTCTTCAATTAATTTAGCTTACTAATCAACGGAAACCCTTCAAAAATTTTTAAAAGCCATAAGGGAATTAGGATGGGGGATCCTCTATCCCTTTACCTATTGTAATATCTCGTTTTTTCTATAATAAAGGTTAAAACCCTATACTGTTGCATATGAGTAATAGCATTGAGAGCATTTCATGTACATGCATATCATTAGCATACACATATGAATTATAAATTTGGTTACACATTGCAAAAATAATATTTGCACTCAGTTGACATATTCAGGGGTATGAAAGATGTAAAATGAACAGGATGTGAAATGTGAATTATTATATCTTAAATTTTGGTCTGATTGGATTCCAATTAGTAATTTCAAATTAATTGTTATTAATTGGGAGAGTAATGAATTAATATGCACATTTGGACAAGGAAAATTGCCAAGTGGTTAGATAAATTGATATATGAAAAATTAGGATGTTTAAGCCTATTAATTGAGTAACATTTGGCATAAGTAGATGAGTGATAAATGGACTAGTAATTAATTGACAAATGGATGAATTATAGTGTGACAAGTGGACTAGAAACTAGGTGACAAATGGCAGCTATTGGATGAGATAGATGGCTTACATGCCAAATGACATATCTCTAGGTCTAATGGAGACACTTTGCACCTTATTACGCTAAGCTAATGCAAAAAATGTTTCTATTGTCTTCTCCTTTGTTCACTACTGAAATTGCTTCTATCTTCTCCCTATAATCTGGTTTTACCCTAGCTAAATTGCCAACTAAAATCAACACATTTATTCTTCATAAAATAGCCAAGAAACTATCTCATAGTGTTCTTCATCTTGTTTGAAAACTAGCTCATTTTTACCTTAAAATTATGTTGATTTTGCTTACTTGGAAGGATAGGTTACCTTGATGTTTTAAGATGAAATTGGATGCTTAATAAGTAAGTAGAAATCTAATCTTTATGGCATGTTTAATATAATGAGAATGATGATTGAATTGGAATGAAATCTATATAATGTTGGTGATGAAGTGTGCTGGAATATGTTAGATGAACTTGGATGTTTTTCTACTTTGTTCTTAGTTTATGAAAACTGTGCATTTTAAGTTGATACATGGATGGTTTGAGTTAGGATTTGAAGCATAAATGAAGGTGAATTTATGCTAAAGATAGGTGCTATTGAAGTGTTCTTGAATTTGGAAAAAGTTAGGATTGCATGTATAATAAGATTAAGTGAATTTGGAAAAAGTTAGGATTACATGTATAATGAGATTAAGTGAATGATAGTGAATCAATTAAGAAGAATTTTGTGAGATTTATATAACTAATATGGTAGTTAGATTAGCATGAAATGAGGTTGCATA
Organism: Erythroxylum coriaceum; assembly: GCA_026874005.2. Lineage (NCBI taxonomy): Eukaryota > Viridiplantae > Streptophyta > Magnoliopsida > Malpighiales > Erythroxylaceae > Erythroxylum > Erythroxylum coriaceum. The sequence goes on along the minus strand of JANQAP020548958.1, from coordinate 5,728 downwards.
AATGAACATGAATTCTGGAAATTTTGAAGTGTTAGTGATGTTTCTAGGTAGGTGAAATTCGTGGAGAATTTGAGAAAAATGGATAGTGCACAATCATGGCACTCATCCCACAACTGTGGCCAGTTGCATTAGCTTCAACAATGATTGTGGGAAGGTCCACCACGATTGTGGGCAAGGCTCTGAAGTGATAATTTCAGTTTTGTGTAATTGTTGAACCAACAAAGGATAAGTTACTCTACATTAGTGTATTTGCACTTGATTAAGGCATGAAATAAATATAGATTGTTGCTTTATTAATTTGTTAAGGGTTTAATAAGCTTAAGTTGTTAAATGATGTTATAACTTAAGGAAAAAATTGTTTGATAACAATGTATCTAAGCTTGAAATGTAGGAGTGTTAAAGGAATGGAGGTGTTCTTATGAAAGTAAATGTAATCCAAAGAAAGTGAGTAAGGTGTATTAAGTAATAATGAATGAGAATTTGGATATTATATGATCAGATAATGTTAGAATAACATTGGTGAATGAATCATTGATGATATTAAATGAGCAATTATTCTTGAGGTATAAACCTAAGTGTAAGTAAGACTATATAAGTTATAATGTTTGAATGATCAAGATTTATGATTAAGGATACATATCTGGGAATGTCATTGAGCATGCATTGTACATAACACATATACATATGTGTATTATTGAATACTAATGAGGATGATCAACTTAGTAATCTGTATAAATGTGTGTATTGCATGAATTAGACGCTCAAGTCGAACGTCAGCATCTAGACATTGCCAGTTCTTCGAGGCAATAGTTATCTGGAGCTTACTATGAGTCAACCTAGATGTTTCTCACTACGATTGGATGTCTCTGCTTAAATTTCAATTATTAAACTGTTATTGATGTGAAAGTGATAATTTCAGACATTGATGGTCCGAGGAGTTCGATAATTGAGATTTTATTGGAAGTGTTTCATAATTGAATGTGAATCTAAAAGAAATATGTGCACTCAATAAATATGTTGAATGCTGGACTTAGGTCCGATGAAAATGAAAAATGACTGTGTCTGAAATGAATGAAAGTTATTAAAAGTGTAATATGTGAAATCATGCATTTCATCACATTGTTATGTAAGATCATATGAAGGAGTTGTGACAAGACTAGCCAGCGAAAAAGAGCTTAAAGCTAAAAAATGCACATAAAGAGCCACAAGCTCAGTGATTAATGAGCCTAGTATCCACAATGGGTACATGACAGAATGTGAAATGAGCTCGGTATCCACAAGAGATACGAGATAATAAATAGGCGCTCCGTCACAACCAAATAAAAATGAAAGTGGAGTCTCATATGCATATGCATTTTCAATTATATTTTCAAATGTACTACACGAATGATTGTGCACAATTATTGAATTATTTGAACTGTTTTGAATTAGAAATGTGAAATAATGTACATAATTGTATTTGATGAAATATGATGATATGTGAAGTGATGTTCAATATGTGATGATATGATTTGTCTGTGAATTTGGAATGTGAACTATCTTTATGATTTGATATGAGTGAGCACATCGATGATGGTTCACTCACTGAGTTTGGAAAACTTATCAAAATTGCAAATGTTGATTTTCAGGTACGAGGGAGACATAGTTCCTAAGGCAAACTAGTAGAAGTCTAGTTCTGTTGATTTTGGACTTAAGAATGGCTCAAAAGTTGGTCAGCTAATACTGAGGAGTTTAGATAGAATGTTTTATGTATAGTTCCTTATTACATGTAGAATGTTGTAAAAGAGTAGTAAACTCTTATATGTTTTTGATATTGTATATATGGATTTTGTAGTGAAATGCTACACTGTAAACTATGTTTTGTAAATGAAATAAGAACGCTTGATCTTTTGAATATTTGTGTTATGTATGATGTCATATAAGTGAATGTGATTGCTCTAACATGCCAATGTCTTAAGGTATGTTCTTGAATGTCCTCTGGATGTTCGGGTATATACTCTATAGTAGTGGGGTGTTACAATTTTTTGTATCAAAGCATGGTTTGGCATCCATAATGACATATAAGAGCATATAGACATGATATATAGTGAGAGATTCGTATAGTAATCACGATTATTGTTTATTTTAGGTCATCCGCTATAGGAGATCAAGTTGCAGAGTCAGCTAACCTAGAGTTTGTAGGAGCCAATAGAGAGTCTGTAATACCTGAGTTTGAACAAATGTCTTTGAGAATTCTTGAAAGGAGAGAGAGGACGTATGATAAGCTTAGGAAGTAGGGGGTTGTAGACTTCTATGGAAGTACAGGAACTGTTGAGACGGAAGGTTAGCCAAAGAGAATAAAAAGAGTATTTGATAAGATGGACTGTGAGTCTGACGAGAGGTTTGACTATGTAGTCTCATTTCTGCAAGGTCCAGCATATGATGATGAAAGACTATTCCCAGCAGTACCACCTGACCTTATAGATTGACATGGGAAGACTTCCTAAGGGTGTTTAAGGAAAACTACATGCCCAAGATCTACCTGGATTGGAAGATGAAGGAATTCCTACATTTGAAATAATGTAATCTCACTATAGCTGAGTATGAGGTCCGATTTAATGAGTTAATGGGGTATGCAACTGCTTTGATTCTGACTGAGGAAGATAAATGTAGGCAGTTTGAAGATAGATTAAATATGAAAATCAGGACGAGGTTAGCCATTACCAATTTGGTAGTTTTACGAAACTATGAGCTGCCTCAATCCGAATTGAACAATTATTAAAAGATGGATAAGGAGAGTATAGGCAGGAGTTCAGAATGAAGAGACAAGGTGAGTCTTAAGCTAATTCTGGCAGGAGATTCAGTAAATGTCAGAATAGGTCATTCTGATCACAGACTAAATCAAGGCAATCAGGGTTTAGTCCAAGAGGTGGCTTTGTTTATGTTGGTAGTGATAGAGGTCAAGTATCAGGAGGGTAGTCACAGCAGATGCCTAGTTGTGAACATTATGGAAAGAAACATGGTGGGGAATGTTGGAAGTTACTAGGAGCTTGTTTTCGTTGTGGGTCTTTAGAGCACCAGATTAGAGACTATCCCAAGACTTTAGGACCATAGTTTGGAATGAGAAGAGGATCAATGGCTGAGACAACTATTTAACAAAGCAGAGCCAATGGTGCAGGTCAGAGAGGCAGAGGTAGAGGTAGAACACATTTAGCAGGGCCTAGTGTCAGGATTGAGGTGCGAAGTAATCAACCACAGTCTTAGGCTAGCATCTATATCATCATCAAACGGGAGGCACAGAACTCCCCCGATGTTGTTGCAGGTGTGTTAAATGTCTTTAATTTTGAGGCATTTGCATTATTAGATCCAAGATCTACACATTCATTTATCACATCACATCTGGCACCAAAACTGCATTGTGAGAGAGAGATGTTGAATTGTCACTTAAAAGTGAGTATACCGATAGGTAGTATTACAGTGATAGGAGAAGTGTGTAAAGGGTGAATGATTCGAGTTGATCGGGCATATTTGGAAGCTGATTTGATTACATTGCAATTAAATGAAATAGAACTTATCTTAGGTATGGATTGGCTTACTACTCATAGGGCTGTAATGAATTGTTACACTAAGGAGGTGATTCTTGAATCTCCTAATCAACCGAGAGTGGTATTTCAAGGTGTTAGTCAAATAGTGCCAACCAGAATGATCTCCTCAATGAGTGGTTTAAGACTGAGTCGAGATGGATGTAAGGCTTATCTAGCCTATATGATTGATAGCCGGACTGAGCAGAAGGTACAGGATATTCCTATTGTTAGGGATTTCTTGAATGTGTTTCGCACTAAATTATCGGGTTTACCCCCTGATAGGGAGACAAAGTTTACTATTGATTTAGTTACAGGTATTATTCCTATATCTATTCCTTCATATAAGATGGCACGTATGGAACTGAAAGAACTTAAGACTCAGCTGTAGGAGTTTTTGGATAAGGGTTTTATCAGACCTAGTGTGCCAACTTAGGGAGCTCCAGTTTTGTTTGTGAAGAAGAAGGATGGGACTCTGAGATTGTGTATTGATTATAGACAATTGAATCAAGTGACAGTGAAGAACAAGTATCCTCTACCAAGGACAGATGATTTACTTGATTAGTTATACGGAGCTCAAGTGTTTACAAAACTAGATTTGAGATCAAGGTACTATCAGTTAAAGATAGCTGAAGCTGATGTATCTAAAAGTGCATTTAGGACCAAATATGGGCATTTTGAGTTTTTAGTGATGCCTTTTGGATTGACTAATGCTCCGACAGATTTTATGGCATTGATGAATAAGGTATTTCAACCTTATTTAGATCATTTTATGATTGTATTCATAGAAGATATTTTGGTGTATTCAAAGTGTAGAGAGGAACATTCAAAGCATTTGAGGTTGGTCTTACAGAAAATGAGAGAGAAGCAATTGTATGCTAAGTTCAGCAAGTGAAAATTTTGGCTTGATCAAATAGTATTCTAGGATCATATAGTATCTGGATAGGGCATATAGGTAGACCCAAAGAAAATTGAGGTAGTGATGAAGTGGGAAGCTCTGAGAAATGTGTCAAAGATTCAGAGTTTTCTTAGACTAGTAGGACATTACAGGAGATTTGTCGAGGAGGTCTCATTGATCTCAACCCTTTTAACAAAACTTTTGAGGAAGAATGTATCATTTAGATGGACTGATGAATGCCAAAGGAGTTTTGAGGAATTAAAACAATAACTATGACACCAGTGTTAATTATTCCATCTAGATCTAGAGGTTATGTGGTCTATAGTGGTGCTTCACATCAGAGATTAGGATGTGTTCTGATGCAGTATAGCAAAGTGAATTGCATATGCATCAAGACAATTAAGGTCTCATAAATTCAATTATCCGGTTCATGATTTAGAACTTACTGCAGTAGTGTCTGCTTTGAAAATTTGGAGACATTATCTATATGGTGAGACATTTCAGATATTCATAGATCATAAAAGTTGAGATATTTGTTGAGTCAGAAGGAGTTGAATATGAGACAAAGGTGGTGGATTGAATTGCTCGAAGCTTATGATTGGACAATTCAATATCAACCTGGTAAAGCTAATGTTGTAGCTGATGCATTAAGCAGAAAATCAGATAGTAGAGTAGCACAAGTTTGGATATCGAGGTTACCTAACTTAGTGCAATTGAGATCATTGAATGTTGAGTTAAATTTAGGGCAAAATGAAGCATTATTAGCTACATTGGAGCTTAGACCAATGTTACATGAAAGGATCAGAAAAGCCCAAAGTAAAGATCTGAAATTAGTGAAAATTATTGAGAAGTTGAAATTGAATTCGAATTTTAAGTTTACATTAAGAAATGATGCATTATGGTTAAAGCAGAGATTATATGTACCTGATGTGGATGATTTAAGGAAAGAGATTCTAGAGGAAGCACATATAGCAGCCTATGCTATGCATCCTAGTACTACTAAGATGTACAATACGCTGAAATAGCATTTCTGGTGGCCAGGGTTGAAGAAGCAAATGGCTGACTATGTGGCTAAGTGTTTGACTTGCCACCAGATTAAGACAGAACATCAAGATCTAATTGGGAAGTTACATTCATTACCTATTCCGAAGTGGAATGGTGTTAGAGTTATGTAAATATAGTGCCCTGGAAAGAAGTGTATTTACATGTACCTTAATCTTCTTCAGTTACAGTTTTGTAATGGAAATATTTATTATTAATAAAATAAAAG
>JANQAP020548877.1:0-14581 GCA_026874005.2 Erythroxylum coriaceum | reverse complement strand
AAATATATGATGTGTGATAAAGTGTTTGTATTGCTAAATTATTTGTTTGCATTGTTGAGTTTATTGATTGCATTAAGCGACATGCATATCATGTATACATGTAGGAAATAAGATTAAATTTAAAAGTAAGCTAAAAGATGATGTCTTATTGAAGGAGTAAAATGCCACCTCGTAAAAGAACACGAGGAGTTTTGTAAGGATTTGCTACACCTGATTCTCCACCGAGAGAGGAGGGTACTGATGAGTCCAGAGCTCCAGCGATTGCTGAGGCAACTGTAGGGCGGGATAGCGAGCCCTTTCAACCATAAATGCCCGAGTCATCTCTTCTTTAAGAACAAATGCCTAATCCATTTGATCCTAGAATGTTCCAAGCTTTTGCTTAGGCTTTTGTTTAGGCCATGGGCCAGATGCCATCAACTTCCACCCTAGCCCTAGCTAAGAAACGGAAACAATTTGATAAGCTGAGGAAGTATGATGCAGTGAATTTCTATGGAATAACCAATCCAAAGGAAGCTGAGACTTGGTTGAGGAAGACCGAAAGAATATTGAAACAGATGGATTGTGAGGACAAGGAAAAGATTGTGTATGTTGCAAGCTTGCTATAGGGAGGTGCCCTGCATTGGTGGGAAAGTATACCAGGGAGCTAGTTAAAGCTGCCAGTATTAACTTGGAAAGACTTTCAAGCTACCTATAAGAAGAAATATTTGTCTAAGGTGTATATTCAGCAAAAGCAGAGGGAGTTTTTAAGTCTCACCTAGAGGGAGATGACGGTGAGTGATTATAAGCGTAGATTTACATAATTATCCAGATATGCAGCTGAGCTGATGATGAGCGAAGCAGCTCAATGTCGAAGATTTAAAGCTGGATTGCATTTGGCTACAAGAGAAAAAGTGGTGGTGCAAAATTTTTGCGACTTTTAACAGCTAGTAGAGGCTGTTTTGAGGGTTAAAAATGTGGAAAACATAAAGAGTGCAATGAATAGAAAAAGGAAAGGAAGAGAACAGCTCAGAAGAGGTAGTAGCAGTGCTTCTATACTAGAAAGGAGTATCAGGACCTTCCCCACATAGTCTGATGTTAGGAGTAGTGGTGCAAGCAGGCCCAAAATAACAAGAACTACTTCCCTTCAAGCCTCGATTGTTGGAGGCAGGGGAAGATGAGAGGGGGAAAAGCCATATTTTCCCAAATGCAATCATTGTGCAAAATTCCATAAAGAGGAGTGTTATAAACTGACTGGCGCTTGTTTTAAGTATGGAGAGGAAGGGCATACGACTAGGGATTGTCCACAGTATGCAAGACAAGAGGGAACTCAGATGCAAGCTTCAAAAAGGATTGAGATTGTGGGAGTTGAGTCTGAAACTAAGATGGGCAGTGCTAATGCAGCCAAAAAAGTAAATCCTCCAGGAAGACCGAGGGGACAAGCACCAACTAGAGTATTCGCAGTGACCACAAAGTAAGTAGAAGCAGCTCCAGAGGTTATTACTGGTATGGTTAAATTGTTTCATAACGACATTATTGTTTTGATTGATCTGGGGTCTACCCACTCATTTGTTTCGTCAAATATGATTTTGCATGATAGAAGTTTGAGTTTGCTAGATAGTCCTTTGATGGTTAGTAACCCAATTGGCCAATATATCATTATTAGTTATGTTTATCGAGAGTGTGAAATATATATTGGTGAGGTGGAATTAGTGGTGGATTTAATGCCATTACAGATGAAAAGATTAGAGGTGATTTTGGGTATGGACACCTTAAAAAAATATAGTGCCAATTTGAATTGTAAACAGAAGACGGTAGAGTTTGCACTGGATAAAGGTGAAAAGGTGGTGTTTGTGGGAATCAAGAAAGCAAGTCGGTCTAGAATTATTTCAGCTCTAATAGTAGAGAAGATGATGAGGAAAGGATGTGAAGCATTTTTGGCATATGTGGTAGACATGAAGGTAAAAGAAGAAAAATTAGAAAACATTCCTGTGGTCGGGGAATTTCCTGATGTCTTCCCAGAGGAACTACCAGGACTACCACCACCAAGAGAGATTGAGTTCACCTTAGAGCTTCTTCTAAGAATGGCACCAATATCAATTCCACCATATAAAATAGCTCCAACAGAATTGAAGGAGCTTAAAGAGCAGTTAGAAGAGCTGTTGGAGAAAGGTTTTATTAGGCCTAGCTCTTCGCCTTGGGGAGCTCCAATTCTTTTTGTGAAAAAGAAAGATGGATCTTTGAGGATGTGTGTGGATTATAGGAAGCTCAATCATGTCACTGTCAAGAATCGATATCCTCTCCCATGCATAGATGATTTGTTTGATCAATTACAAGGAGCAAAAGTCTTCTCCAAGATAGACTTGAGATCAGGTTATCATCAATTGAGAATAAAAGAGTCTGATGTGACAAAGACTGCTTTCAGAACACGATATGGGCATTTTGAGTTCTTAGTTTTGCCCTTTAGATTAACTAATGCCCTTATAGCCTTCATGGACTTAATGAATAGAGTCTTCAAGCCTTTCTTAGACCAATTTATCATAGTCTTTATTGATGATATATTGGTTTATTCCAAAAGCGATAAGGAGCTTGAAGAGAATTTAAGGATTGGCTTGAAGAAATTGAGGAAGAAAGAGTTGTATGCTAAACTTGGTAAATGTGAGTTTTGGCTAAAGGAAGTGGTGTTTCTTGGACATATCATTTCGAAAAAAGAAGTACATATGGATCCACAAAACATAGAAGTTGTAGTTAAATAGGAAGCACCCAAGAATGTAGCAGAAGTGAGGAGTTTCTTAGGATTAGCCGGTTATTATAGACGATTTGTAGAAAGTTTTTCCATGATAACAGCCCCATTCACTAAATTAGCAAGGAAGAGTCAGAAGTTTATATGGATAGAAGAATGTCAGAAGAGCTTTGTAGAATTGAAGAATAAGCTTACAATTGCACTAATTTTGATTTTGCCTTCTGGTAGTGATGTATATACAATATATAGTGATGCTTTGAGGAAAGGATTGGAGTGTGTATTGATGTAAGGAGATAAAGTGATTGCTTATGCATCCAAGCAATTAAAACCCTATGAGATGAATTACCCTACACATGACTTAGAATTAGCTATTATAGTCTTTGTATTGAAAATATGGAGACATTACTTATATGGAGTCACCGCTAAGGTATTTATAGACTACAAGAGTCTTAAATATTTGATGAGCCAAAAAGAGTTAAATTTGAGGCAAAGAAGATGGTTAGAATTATTAAAGGATTATGACTTGATGATAGACTACCACCTGAGGAAAGCTAATGTAGTAGCGGATGCACTGAGTAGGAAATCCACTATGGTGCATGTGAAGACAATATATCTTCCTTTTCTAAAGGAATTAGCCAAACTTAAGGTGAAGTTGAGGTAAGTCGAATCCGGTTGTATATTGGCTAATTTTAGAGTAATGCCAGTATTGAATGAGAAGATTAAGGAATTGCAGGAACAAGATGAATATTTGAGCAAGCTCAAAGAAAAAATTAAAAGTGGTAAGCCCTCTGAAATAGGAACAAGAGGAAATGGATTGATGGTGGTAGGCAACAGATTATGTATTCCAGATATGCGAGAGTTAAAGGATGAAATTCTTAATGAGGCATACAATTTTCCATATACAATGCATCCGAGAAGTACAAGAATGTATAAAGATTTAAAAGAACACTTTTGGTGGAGAGGAATGAAGAAAAATGTTGCAGAGTATGCTGGAAAATGCTTGGTATGTCAACAAGTTAAAGCAAAACATTAAGCACCCACTGGTAAGCTTAAGCCTTTGTCTATTCCTGAATGGAAATGGGAAAAGATTACAATGAATTTCTTAATGGGATTACCGAGAACCAACAAGAAGCATAACTCAGTATGGGTAATTGTCGATAGGCTAACCAAGTTAGAACATTTCTTGCCAATTAAACAGACAGATTCTTTGAATGCCTTGGCCAAGAAATACATAGATGAAATAATCAGATTTCATGAAATTCCAAGTTCTATAGTCTCAGATAGAGATTCGAGATTCACCTTCAGATTTTGGAATAGTTTGCAAGAGGCTTTAGGAACCAAGTTACATTTTAGCACAACTTTTCATCCATATACGGATGGTCAATCAAAGAGAAAAATAAGGACATTGGAGGCAATATTAAGAGCTTGTGTTATGGACTTCAAAGGCTCATAGGATGAACATTTACCTTTGATTGAGTTTGCTTATAATAATTCTTACCACTCAGGAATTCAAATGGCACCTTAGGAAGCTTTGTATGGTAGGAGGTGCAGAACTCCTATTTGTTGGGATGGGGAAGGTGAAATGAAACTTTTAGGTCAAAAAAGTCTTGAGAAATAAGACTTTGAAGCTGGTTAAAGTTTTATGGAAGAACCATTCAAGACAGGAAACAACATGGGAATCTTTGGAAATCATGAAGGAGAAGTATCCACACCTATTTGTGGACTCAGGTGAGCATTTTGAGGACAAAATTCTTTAAGGAGGGGAGAAATGTTGGACCCTAAATTTTTCTTAGAATTTATTTTATTAAATTAGCAAGCATGAATATAAGTTAAAATTCATGTATTAGCAATTTTTGGAGTTTAACTAGATATATTATGAATCTCGTGTGATTGCATGAATTAAAAGAAAGAGTTATAATTAATTTAAGGAGTTATAAGGCATTCGATTAATAAGGAAGGGTAAGTTTGGAAAGACAAAAGTTGGTCTTAAACTAATAAGAGAAGAAGAGAACAGAGTCGTGATAGTAAGTAAGAAAAGAGAGAAAGTCGTAGAAGAAACTAAAAGAAGAGAAGGAGAAAACCGAAGCATAGAAAGAGAAGAAGAAGGAAAGAAAAGAGCAAAGAGAAAGAAGAGGAAGAAGAATATTCAGCTGAGTTTTTAGGTAACCCTTATTTATTCTTCTTATTTTGATAGAAAAAGGAAGCAAATAAAATAGGTTTTACACTGTAAATGAAGAGAGAAATAAGAGAACTGAAATTCTTCTTTTTAGATTTTTATGAACCTTAACTAGATCTTTGTTCTTTTAGTTAGATAAACTAAGAGTAAATTAAGCCTAAGCTAATTTTTGGATAATTAAATCTTATGAAAGTTTTATTCATGTATGTTGATTGGATGAAAATATGTCTGTTTGAAGGGAACCAAGAACTTCAAAATCAAGAGCAAGAAGAAGAACAAACTTGATCTTGGAATACAAGTAAATAGATGGGTAATATGTTTATGGTTATTGTGATGATGGGCTGATCTATTATATGTTTATGTGTGCTTAAATGCTTGTTTTTGAAACATTATGAATGTAGGAAAAATGTATTGTGATTTGTTATCATGTTTACTTTGAAAGATTTTGCTATTTTTGGTATTAATGATCAGAAGAAAGGTATAAAAAGCATGAAAGTATGAGTATGATATGGAATATGTAAGCTTTTGAAAATTTTCTTGTATGGGTAAGAGAGATACCGTTCTGTTCATCACATGCATGTTGACCTAAAGTCTTCTCCTGGCTGCCCGCTTATGGCACATGAGCTCCGAAAAATGGACTCATTTTGTTCATGATGTAAACTTCGATTTTGTCATTCTGTTTTATGGGATTCTCTCGAGCCATTATGTTTGTGCATTGCATCTTAATTTGTTGAATATGGAGCATAATTAAGTGTTATTTTGTAATGATTAAATAAAACTTATGATCTGATTTGTGTTGTGTCATATTCATGTCTATGTAAATTCTCAAAATTTAGAATATGGATAGTGTGATATGCTAAGTCTAAAATGCAATGAATATATATATATATATACTTGATTGTGTGTGTGGTTCGTTATCGCTGGTTATAAACGCATTAGCCACTGAGCATCGCAACTCACCCCAATATTTTTTTCCACTCCTTAGGTGAAGAAAAGCAGATCATTACTGAACCTTTGCAAAGCTTTGGCAACTCTAAGATTTCAGTCTTTTGTAACTAGTTAGTTCAGAAACTTTTGGTACTCTAGAAGCACATCAAGCATGAACATTTATGATTGTATTTTTTATATTATGCTACTGATATGGTTTTTGATATGTAATATAAAGTTATGTACAACCTCTGCTTTGTTAGAGAAATGACAGTAAGAATTGCAAAATTTCTCTTTTGTATATGTGCAGAAATTGTTCTATGTTAAGTGTCAATGGTGTTAGGATTAAAATCGTTAGATGTTTGAAGGCCTTTGGATAGATTTTTCTAAAGAAATTGGTTAAGTTGGGAATTTTGTATATATGGTTTTAATTGTTGGAATGGGGTCTTTTGTTATAGTTAGCAGTTATATATATTGACAATAGAGGGAAAAGAGGAAAAAGGGAATAAAATGTGTTCTAAAACTTCAATGAATAAACTGTATTGATTTATCCAGAATTTGAAAAAATTGTCTTCATGAAAGTTGTATATCTTTCTTTTAGCTTTCTAAGACATAAAGTTTATAATTTTTAGACTTCGGGATTGAAAGTTATGATGCTTTGAAGTAGGAGAGTGTAGTCAGAATGTTGCGATCATGTTTCACAATTGCGACGAAGGCCACTATTCACCAAAAGTCGTGATCGTGAAGCACGATCACGACTCCCTCACTCTCACGGTCGTGACAATTTCACACTCACAGTCGTGACAAATTTTAATGCACGGCCATGAAAAAAATTATTTATTTATTTGTTTTTTTATTATTTATTTGTTTAATTGTTTTTACTCCCACCAAGAATTTAATTCTTTTTATCTTAATGTTAATTTTATGTGTATATATATATTTTTATTTATTTATTTAAAAGTTCCCTAATTTTGGTGCCTTGTCGCCACAAAATAAGGCTTGAGACCTTGTCGCTACGAAATAAAGACCGAGACCTGGGGCCAACAGTGTCGGTTTCTTCTCCAAGTCTCTCTTCCTTCTTCTCTTTCTCAATCTGTTGATGAATTCTCTCTAGGGTTTCTCAATGGTGGTGATACAAAGCCCCTTTTTTCTATTCTTCTTGTTTTATTTATGTTCTTTTGTATTTAAGGTTAAACTAGGGTTTTTTGGGGTCCGAAGGGTCTAAAAAAATCCTCAAAACGTAAAGTTTGGAAGTGGTTGTGCATCTGTCGGATGTAATCCTTGACCGTGGCCCTGTAAGCCACAATCGTGGCCTACTTCTAAGCCTTTTGTCACCATTGTGGCATTTAGGTCATGATCTTGAGCCAACTTTGGTGCTTCTATCACGATCGTGGCATATTGTGCCATCATAGGTCGTTGTTTCAGCCTGAATGTCTCCAAAAATTCTTCATTCTTCGATGTTGACCCTGAAACACTAACAATCAATTCAAGAATCAATCATGAAATATTAACAAATTAGCAATTGCAATGCAAACATTCAAGAATCGACCTAAAGAACTACCAATTGAGAGAAAGGGAAATTTTTACCTATCTTTAACACTAACCAAAATGATTATGAATTGTTGGATCATTGGTCCTAGATGATCCTAGGGTTTATTACTCTCTCTTAAGTTATAACTATTAACCCTAAATTATAAACCCTAATTAGATTATGGAAAATTGCAATTTCTCAATTAATAATCTATCCAAATCTTAAATAGATCTGAAGTTTTCCAATAGACTACCAAAAACCTATGTGAGATCTCTCTTCACACAATTACCGATTTGATTAATTTCTCATTCTTATTAAATCACCTAACTCTCGTTGGCCTAATTTAATTATTTTTCATTCTATTCACCCTCTCAGTCTATTACCGAATCATACAATCTCAGAAATCAATCACAATGAATTCAAATAACATAAAACAATCATATTTTTATTAAATCAAAGATAAAAACAACATGAAGGTGAGTTTAGATATCCTCAACATTCACACAATCCTATCATCAATGGTTAATCCAATTCTATACATTATTAAAATTGAAAATACACTGGAAACAAGATCTGAATGGATGATGGAGGCAGTAATGTCAGGAAACCTCCTATTCCGGGAAGTACTTCGCATCAGCTTCTTCTCCACGTCTCTCTTCCTTCTTCTCTTTCTCAATCTTTCTATGAACTCTCTCTAGGGTTTCTCAATGGTGGCTGATGCAAAAGCCCCTTCTTTCTGTTCTTCTTATTTTATTTATGTTCTTTTGTATTTAGGGTTGAACTAGGGTTTTTTTAAGGTCCGAAAGGTCAAAAAATCCCTCGAAATGTAAAGTTTGGATGTGGTTGTGCATCTGTCTGATGCAGGCCACGATCGTGGCCCTGCAGGCCATAATCGTGGCCTACTTCTAAGCCTTCTATCACAATCGTGGCATGTAGGCCATGATCATAGGCCAACTTTGGTGCTTCTATCACGATCATGGTCGATCGTGCGCTATTGTTTCGGCCTGAATGTCTCTGAAACTTCTTCATTCTTCGATGTTGACCATGAACACTAGCAAACATATCAAGGTACCTCAAAAACATAATATTGAAGCTCAAAGACTTGTACTAACCAATAAAACACTTAAAACACAAATAATTAACAAACTAACACAATTCTAACCTAAACACATAGTAAGTGATTGAATTAATAGCTAAACACATATCAAACTATCCCCTAAAACATGATGCATTTTACAAGCCACCAAATAATTTTCCTATATATACACACACATATCCAAAAAAAAATTTTATGCAATATATACACACAAAGTTGATCGAACTTTATATATATATTTATACAAATGGCTACAAAATTTTTATCCTATATATATACACATATGGCAACAAAAATATCCTCCATATGATTAAAGAATAAGGAAAGGCTTTAGATACAACAAAAGTCGTAATAGTATTACGAAAGGATGGAAGTAAAGGCAACAATTTAAAACAAACATGATCCTAATGTTGCAGTAGTTCAAAGAAAATTTTGATTAACCCAACAACTCAAATTTAAACCTAAGGCTCTGATACCAACTTTATCACGACCCTAACTTTGAAACGTGACCGGCATTAAAGGACCAGTAAACTCAAGATTTACTGGACCTTAGCAAGCCTAAAACGCCATCAAATCTCTATATCCCTAGTAAAGATAAGATTTTAAAATGATCAAACTCATACTTATAACAATCAAATAGTCCTAATAATTTACAATGTGTTACAATGTTGAGCTAGTTAATAAAAGCGAAATCCAACATATACAAGACTATTGCAACTCTAGAGTCAAAGATCACCAACAAACATACATTGAATCGCCAGAGAATAATCAATATGAAAGAGCTTATCATGGAATTTATTCAAGAATCAAGGATAAAACATCAACAAATGGATGCATCCATATGCAATTCAAAGGTTCAAATCGACCAACTGGCAAAGTCAGAGGTGGAAAAACCTAGGGGGATCTTAAAGAAAGAATAATGGCAATCACCCAAACTACTAAGAAGAAGCTCTAAGAAGAAGATAAGGAAGTGGCTATTGAGAGTCACTCAAAGGTTAGAGGTGGATAACACTTGAAAAGAGTCAAGGAGTATCGAACTGCAATTCAATATCCTATCAGAGCAAAGAGAAATTCATTGGAGGCAAAGTTAGATGAAGTCCTTGATCTTTTAAAACAACTGAAGAATGAGTTTGTTTCTATTAAATCTCTTTTGTAGGAATCAAAGAGTAAAGAATCTTCCAAAGAGCAACCATCACACTAGGATGAAGCAAAGAAGTTGAAGACTATAATGTTGAGTGAGGAGCATTCAACTAAGAAGATCAAACTACCAGAGAAACAAACTAAACCAAGGAGTTTCTATATCCTTTGTACTATTGGTAGTTTAAAAGTGGATAAGGCTTTATCCGACTTAAAGGCTGGCATAAATATGATGCCTTATACCTAATTTGAAAAAATGGGAATATGAGAACTTGAACTGACTAGGATATGTGTTTAAATGGTTGATAAAACATTAAAACATCCTAGGGGAATCATAGAAGATGTACCAGTTAAGGTTGATAAGTTCACATTCCCAATTGACTTTATAATTCTTAACATAGAAGAGGTTTCAAAAATATTTTTAGTCCTTAGGCGACCATTCCTAGCAACTACAAGTCAATTATAGATATTGACAAAGGCAAGTTAACTTTGAGAATAGGGGACAAAAAGGTTATCTTTAGAGTCTCTAATTTTAAAGACAATTCTTTTGAATTTTTGGATACTATTGAGGCTAACAAGTCTTGTCAAGAAGTTTTGCAGGACTCTTCATGTAAGGATCCACCAGAACTGCTACAAATTTGAGGGAACAACTCAAAGGAGAAAGTGGAAAACGTCAAAAGGTAGCCCACCTGCAAGTTATGAAACCTATGGTAAGGCTACAAGAACACAATTTATATAAACCACCTTAAGTAGAAAAGGTATGTCAAGCTAAAGACAGTAAAAAGGTGTTACATAAGAAGCAACCTATGAATCAGTTTTAATTTTATTTCAATTTTGATATTTTGATATTTTTGCTTTCATATTAGTAAAGGTTGTAATTAATTGAAGTTTGTTTGAAGTGTATTAGGATAGAAAGATTAAGCATCTTGGAAAGAATTGTGCATAGTTCTGACATTAAGGGATGCTTGTTATGAGTTATAATATTAAGGTGCAAAATTTTCATGTTTGAACATCAATTTTTAAAGTTGCACATGTTTACAAAGAGTTACATATTCTCTGGACATGCTGGTGTAGTGTTATAAATTTTAGTACACACCCGTGTACTAAATCGTGAAATATTACAAAAAGTTGTAATTCAATGAAGTATATAGATTGATACAGGACCATTTATCATACCGTATACTCTCACGATACATCTTAAAAAACCATAAACGTTTAAACTTTCTCATTCTTTCTTCTGTTTTCTCTCAAACCACTACTATCCTCTTTCTCCAATTCCAATTTCTTGCACTTTTTTCCAATTTAACGACACCAAAGTAAGTAATTTTTTCAATTTCAGTTGTTTATACTTATTTATTTTGGTGAATTTTGCATAAAAAAGTTTAAATTGAGAAATTATATATTTATGCAAATTTTTGTGATTTATTGCCTAAGTATAGTTTGATAGTTGATTATTTTTGATACCCAATTAATTTTATGACTTAATTAAGTTACATGAAATTTGGGTGAAAATTCAACTTAAATTGCATAGACTTATGATTTTTGCTCACTTTGTGTTTTAATTATGATATTTTTTTTAGTTCGATTAGGCTAATTGGTTATTTCTGACATTAATTAACATTAGGAAAAATGGAAAAGTTTTGAAGACACTCGCGCCCAAGCAACGGCCCACAATCGTGGCACAACAGGCCACAATCATGACAGAAGCACTAAAGTTAGCCCACGATTGTGGCAGAAGCCCAGGACATGGCCCACGATCATGGCTTGCTTGCCACGATCGTGACAAAAGGCTCAGATGTGGCCTAAGATCGTGGCTTACATCAGGCAGACGTGTAAACACTCAAAACTGTCAAATTTCGAGGGATTTTTTTAGACCTTTTAGACCCTAAAAAACCCTAGAGCTGCTTAGAACACAAAAGGTATTTAAAGAATAAGACAAAGAGGCAAGGGAGCTTTTACATCAGCCATTTTTAAAGAAACCCTAGAGAGAATTATTAAGAGATAAAGAAAGAGAAGAGGGGAAGAAGTTGACTCGACGTACTTCCCAAATCAGGAGTTTCTCGATGTCGCTGCCTCTTATCATCCATTTAATTTCGTATTTCCTGCTATTTTCAGTTTTATTATTTTATAGAATTGGAATAACAGTTGATGATAGGATTTTTAAATGTTGATGATGTTCTAAACTCACCTTTGGGGTTTTATCTTTGATTAATGAAATCTGATTCATTATGTGTTATTTGGATTTATTGTGATTTAATTCTGGACGTACATAATTCGATAATAAACTGAGAAGGTGAATTGAGTGAAAAATAATTAAATTGGGCAAACGAGAGTTAGGTGATTTAATACAACAATAATGAAATCAAATTGGTGTTATGCAAAGAGAGATCTAGTATAGGTTTCTGATAGTTTATTAGACAACTTCAGATCTAATTAAGGTTTTGGATAGGTTGTTAATTGAGAAATTGCAACTTCCATAATCTAATTAGGGTTTATAAATTAGGGTTAATGGTTACAAATGGAGAGAGAGTAATCAATCCTAGGACGTGTAAAACCAATAATCTAATAATTTATAGTCGATTAGGTTAGCGTTAAAGATAGGTAAAATTCCCTTTCTCTCAATTAGTAATTCCTTAAGTGTGTGTTACAACTGTTAAATTGTTAATATTCTGTGATTGATTCTTAAATTGATTTGATTGATCGAATTGAATTCTTGTTTTAGTTTCCTTACATTTTAAATTTCCCCAATTTGTTTTGGCCTTAGATTTTAGGATTACATTATCCCTCCTCATGGAATCAACATCTTAGGTATTTTGCAAATGACCCATGCGCTTGCAGATTATTGAGGTTAACCAATTAAAACTTACACACATTGAAAGAACCCGATCAAGTTTTTGGTGCCATTACCAAGGAAGTGATTAGTTTAATTCTATAGTTTAAGGCGTTTAATTAGTTTTTTTAATTTTTGTTTTCGTTCTTTCTTTCTATTTCTGAAATTGTGCTCTTGCATGAACACAAGTCATGAGAAGTTCGAGTCATGTAGCTGAAATCTTAGATTTTGACATCACTCGACTAGAATGATCCATTAGGAACGCCCGGTGTGAAGAAGAAGAAGAAATTGTGAAAGCAACAATGGCCAAGGAATTTCACCAAGATTTGGACCACGAAGCGAACCAAAGATGTCAACAACGAACCCTTATAGACCATGCATCTTCAATACAAAATCTAGAGGTCCAAGAAAATCAATTGTCAAATGGTTTCTCTACACGAATTAAGGGAATTCTTCCTAGCACTTTAGGAACAAAACTAAGGGAGCAATTAAAGGCTATTACATTTAGAAGTGGGAAGGAACTTAAAATACCCACAAAGACAATAAAGTAGCCCGTACCTCCTATTAAGAAAGATCAAGAAAAGGAGAAAGAAGTGAATATGAACGAATACCCTCCTTATGTCCCTCCTCCACCATATCCACCCAAGATTCCTTCCCTCAACGATTAGAAGAAGCTGGATGCACAAGATGCAAAATTCGTTGAGAAATTGAAGACATTATAGATAAATATCTCATTTATAGAGGCTTTGGAACACATGCCTAAATGTGCAAAATTTTTGAAGGACATATTATCAAAGAAGCATACATGGGAAGATAATCAGATGGTAGCTCTAAATGGCACCTATAGTTCCATAGTCACTAGTCAGATGCCATCTAAATTGAAGGATCCAGGGAGTTTCATAATACCCTATGTGATTGGTGAATTTGAATTTACAAAGTGTTTGTACGATTTAGAAGAAAGTATTAATCTTATGACTTTATTAATATTCAAGAAGTTGGGACTAGGTTAGGTCAAGCCAACATCAGTGTTAATTCAGTTGGCTGATCTCATTAAAATACCGTTTGGAATAATGGAAGACGTTCTGATGCAAATGGACAAGTTCATTATTTCTGTAGATTTTGTGGTTCTTTATTTTGAAGAAGATAAGAACTGTCAATTGATCTTAGGTCGACCATTTATGAATACAAAGAAAGCAATAATTGACGTTCACAAAGGGAAACTAACACTTCAAATAGGTGAAGATCAAATCAAATTTAATATGAATAAAACTTTAAAGAATTCAACTGCGAGCAGTGCATGCATGAAGGTTGAAATTATGGATCAAATTGTTAGTGTCGTTATTTTCTATCTTTTTGTGTGTTAATTCTCTTTGTTCTTGAGGTTTGAAGTTATAATTAATAGGAATTAATCTTGTTTCATGTCAAGGTGTATTTTGGAACTAAATCGAAAGAACCGCGACAATTTTGGGATAAAAAGAGCTGAACTAGATGTTGACCCTAATTAGACGTGGCCTCGTGCAACAATCAGAAACTTAAAACACAGAAGCAAGACAGCCCAAGACCAAAACGACAACCATTTATGCGTGACCCAGGAAATTAACAAGTTACAATGAGATGGACATTAAAGTACAACACATGGAGGCCAAAACACAGCACATGAGAGGCAAAATAATATAAAACCATTCAACCAAAACGTTGACGTTGGGGAGGCTTGGCTGGAGCTTTTTAATTGGCAAAATTAAAAAGAAGTGGCGGCTGCATTAAAACAAAAGAGGGGTGAGGATTTAAAAGAGGCAGACGTGGACAAAAAGGGAAGACTGCGGAATAAAAAAAAGAGCACGCAACAGTAGAAAAATATAGGGGGCTGCATTAAAATAAGGGGGCGGCAGAAGACAGCAAGGTACTCTTCAACCTTTAATTGTCCCATCTTCTACAGTGACAAGAAGGAGGATTTAAAAAGAGGCTGAGAAAGAAGGCTGCGGAAAATAGAAAAGAAGAGAGCATCGATGGTCCCAACGCCAGTGACAATCGAAATAGTTAGGAAAATCATGATGTTAGGTAACTAAATTTTTATTTCTTGGTTTACGGAATCTTAGTTATTGAACTCTGAATGTTGTGAGACTTTCGTTCTTTGTTTCAATTGATTTATCAGTCAAGTATTAATT
>JANQAP020548359.1:0-14589 GCA_026874005.2 Erythroxylum coriaceum | reverse complement strand
ACATTTACATGTGCAAAAATTCACTATTTACTATTCATGTGCATATATGAATGCATGAATATGTCAATGCCATATTAGACACTCCTAACCCATGCCAAATTACCAATATACCCTTCCCATAAGTGGGGGGATGTTACACAGCTTGCCCACGAATTTTGTAAGAGAAGTGTGGAAGACTCTCTGAGAAATATGGAATTATATCAACGAGAGCAATATGAGGCTATCACACTTAAGAATGTGGAAGAGCTAGAAGAACCAATGTAGCACCAAGTTGAACCCCACCTTATTGAAACTAAGAGACGAAGAAAGAGTATGAAGAAAAGAATGCCAACCCTCCCTTTTATTCACCAATTCTTGATATACCATTTATGAACATAGAAAAATATTGGGTAGATGTTTATGTTAAGAAACTTATCCTTCCGATAGATAATGACCAAGTGACATTCAATATGAATGGTGTGTTTAAGAATCTGAAGGATAGTAGCTCATTTAGGATAATTGATGTGTTCGAATCTTCTGAAGAACAAGAGGATAAAGAACAGATGATAACAGACATCGAGTTTGAAGAAGTTATAAAAGTCTCTATTCAGGAAGTAGAAGAAGTAGAGGAGACGAAGGTGATTAAGGAAGAAAGAGAGCAACTCACCTTCATACAGGACAAACTGTTAGATTCAATGGAAGATTCAAGGAGTTTTGTTATTCCCTTATATTGACAATTCACTTGGAAAAAAGACATTAGTGAGCTTAATTGGTTTTCATAATGTTATCCATATTATCCTTTTGATTATTTTACAATTTGTAGCTTACTTATAGGCTATGAAACCAATGTTGAACAAAAAAGGTGGAAGTAAGCTGCTTATAATTGATCCTGGCTGAGTTTCCAATGAAGAGAGTCGAGCTACCGATGTTAACAGAAGCACTGCATGGGAGGAAACCCATGGAATTCTATTATCTTTTGATTGATTTTGTTTATTTATTTGTTTGTTTGATTTATTCAATTATGATTTTGTTTGAATTGAGGTTGACTAATGTTTAATTTAGTTTTTGTTTGAATTTCAACTTGTTTTCTTTTTGAAATTCTTGATGGTAATATTAATTTGATGTGTTTCTAGGTTGTGGGATCATGGAGAACCAAAATTAAGCGTGGAAGTAGGTTTGAATTTATGAGGATCATCTCTTCCAATGATTATGGGAATTAGATTGATTCCTATGATCATGGGAATTGGATTGATTCCTATGATCGTGGGTTTTCTGTCCTGGAACTTTCTGGAGAGAAATCCCACGATCGTGGGAATTCCATCCGGGAAGGAAACTTAAGTTTCCATCCCCTTTTCTTCTCTCACCCATTCTTCAAAATTTCACTCCCTCTCTCTTTAGCCCATGAAATTCTCTCCTCACACTCTCTAAAACTCTTCAATTTTCTGTAGATTCTTGGTATTTTCTTCATCTCTTTGCATTAATCTTACAATCCTTTCATTTTTTCATGCATTAATCATTTAAAAACACAAAGATTTGGGTAAGATTTTGCTCTCTCTCTCTTAAATACGAATTTCACTCATCTTCTTCTCAATTTTTACAGTTTTGCCTCTTATAATGACACCAAGGAAGATGGTGGCTAGGAAACCGATTGATGAACTCCGCTCGTAAGTTTCTGATGAAGGCAAGCGCGATTTAGCAGCGACTTACCAACTTACCGCTCTTTCTTCCCAATCTATTCAGAGGAAGAAGGTATGCATTTCCCTGACCTTAGGGATAGAGAAATAATCACACCTAGGTATTTTGATTTTGAATTGTTAGAGAACATAGGAGTGAGATGACAACTTGAGCAACTAGCTGCAAATGTAGGATGGAATAGGTTTGTTCGGTGCGACGTACCTATTCATGGTACTATAACTTTAGAGTTTTTCACAACAGTCCGGTATAACCCTAAAATGGATGTGTTTTGGTTTAGATTAGCTAGAAATGTTTTCAAACTTGATTATACTATCATATGTGAAATTTTCAATTTGTCGAATGCAAAAATTCTAGATGGGCACGCTGATTTTGATGCCAATTCTTATTGGAAAACTCTGACTGGGGAAGAAAACTTTGACTTTACAAATGCACCAAATTCTTTAATTTGTAGTGCCGAGCATTTACTTTTACAAAAATTTATGTGCTTAAATGTGTTCAACAAAACTGAAAGTAACAAATACTCGACCAAAGAACTTTTCTTTTTGTGGTGCATGGATCGAAAAATTAAAATCAACACACCTTATAGGATTTTTTGATCAATAGTGAGTGTTGTTAACAAAAAGATTTTGTGTTTTAGGATGTCTCATATTGCTTATGCTTTTGGTGTGTTTTATAATGTTAATATGGAAAATTTGCACACAACGCCATACGATATGTTTGACATATCATATTTGAGACATTCTAAGACTTTGGACTTCCATTTTATGAAACTCCGAAATCCTCAGACACGTACTGTAGTGAAGAACAAGAGGGGCACTAGTACAACTGCCTCCTGACCCTCCATATCATGCGTAATCAAAGAGCCAGAGGAAGAAGCAGAGGAGGAGGAATCGAGTGCACCAATGGAGGTCAACCGATAACAACAAATCCTTGACCAGATGGCTATCATTTCTTAACAAATGATATCCCAACTAAATGAGCTTAGCACCCAATTGCGGAAAGTCCACAAGGAGCAACGTAGCTTGAAGACAAGGTTCCTCAACTTCTATCGGAGGAACAATTTTGAAGCTCCTTCACCAACACCATCACCTAAATAAGCTTTTCTTACCCTTTCACTTTTATATTTTGTTGTTTCTTTTGTCTGGTTTAATTTCATTTTTATTGTCACGTTTTATGTCATTTGTGTGTTTCAATTTCTCTTGTTTGGTTTATGGTCATTTTCCCTTATTTGGTGGTTGACTTGTCACATTGAGGCAATGTGAAATTTAAGTGTGTTAAGGTGACATTGCCATTTTCAATTGCATTGTGTGCATTTTGTTAAATAGGATGTATGGTTAGGCATATCATATGCTTTGTGTCAGCAATGGAACCGCATTTGAATCATTCTGATGAATATTCCCATGAGATTCTATCATGCTAATTGGAATTAGATTGAATGCATGCTTGAACTCGGATTAGGCTACTTGAGTAGAAAGTGAACCATATAGAGTGATGAAAAGTAGTTAGCTACATAAGCTTAGTCACAACTTGACACTTAAACAATGAGGTAATGTAGAGATGGATAATGAGTTTTCATTTGAGTTGATGTGAGGATTGAGCCATATGACTCCATCCATAGCTGTTCTATTTCTTTATTGAGTGATATTTCCTTAGGTTATTACCTTAAGAACTTGCTTTGAATCGGTTTGAGTCTACTAGGTGCATGAGTAATAGAGATGATTTAGGCCCTTTTTTGTGTTAACTCTTACCTTAAATGACCTACCTGTTAATTATCCCTTGCTACCCCTTTGAGCCTTACCCTTTTGTTTCTTGAAAACACCTGAAATTTTAAAACTCGAAACCTCATTAACCTACCTATTCATAAGCTTAGTAGAGTACTAAGTAATACATTAGTTGGGATCGTTGTGAAAATTTTACCAAGATAAGTTGAGTATATTTTTGCCTATAGATTACGTTGTATTTATCTGCTATTATACTCATAGTTCTTCCATGTATGATGAAAAAGAAGCAAAATGACAAAAAGTGTTGAAAAGAAAAGAGAAAAAAATGAAAAAATGAAAAAAAGGAAAAGGAAAAGAAAAGAAAAAAAAGAAGAACAAGTGAGTAGCATCAATAAGTGCAGAATATCAGTTATATTTGTATACCTCAGAGTTATGTTTTGTTATCCCCTTTTTATCTGCTTTTTACTTTACTAATGCTTGTACTTAACCCTTTTTCCCTTTTTACCCACCTTAACTCTTACCACATTACAACCCTAAATAAGTCCTTTTGATCTATTTATGCATGCAATCATTGTAGAGGAGAATTGATGTAATAGCAAACCTATGGTAGTGTAGTTTCCCATAGGAAGTTTGAGCAAAACACTAACCATCAAACACTTGAGAGAAATGAGTGAAAACTGTTAGAAAAATTCATTTTGCATCTTTACTTATCTTTGAGTGATGGTGTTAATTGTTGAGTTTGCTTATATACAGCAATGAAAAAGTAGTCATGATATGTGTATTAACTTGATATTTGAGTTGGCTTAAATTTGAGGGATTATATGCTTTGATCTTTGTGAAAATGAAGTGATAAAATTGAGTGGTTGTATTTATTTTGATTGAGGACAAGAAAAGATTTAAGTGGGGGGATATTAATAGGTGTGCATTAGTCTACGTTTTTCTATATAATTGGCATGTGTTTCTTGCATAATTGTTGATTATTGTTGTAGTTTAGGATTCATTTTGTATGTTTTCACTTAGTTTGATTTCCATCATTGTTCTTTTATGTTTGATATTAATTTAGGATAAGAATTGACTATTTTTATATAGGTAGGAAGATTGAGCAACTTAGAGATTGAGCTAGAGATCAAAGAGGAAAAGAAAAGAGGAAGTTTTCTATGGCCAATTCCCACGATGACAATTCCCACGATGGTGGGAATCATGCCAATTCCCACGATCATAGGAATTGCAATCCGAGACAATATGCAGGGCTTCATTAAACTTAGGGTTTTTGGACTATTAAAGCATAATTAAGCCTCCATCTTAGGGAGAGACATAACCCTTCTGTAGAAACATCATCCTTGAGTGAAGAACACGTGTTTGGACCTTGAGGAAGGATTGAAGTCAAGGATTATCATCAAGATTAGGGAAAATTGCACATCAACATCCAAAATTCCATATTTTGGCAAAGAAGAGAATAAGTTCCTTTTATCCAATTTTCTGTGTTTTTCTTCCTTCTATTCTTTGTAAAATGGTTTATGAATGTTGATAATGTCATGGAGACCATGTTAGGCTGATTTAGTTTTAAGGATAGGGATTGCTTTTGAACTATTTTGTTAGAACTCCTATTTTATTGAATTGAATGAAGTTGTCTTTGATGATTGTTGATTTTATTTGTGTTTTTGCAGTAACTCGAGAGTGAGTAAGATTAATTATGTAGGATTGTATAATGAGAGTTAGCAGCCTATAGACATACAATCATCACGTCAATTGATTAGTTAGAAGAGAGATCTTGGTGAAGTCAGTTGATCACCATAGGATAGTTTAATAACTAGTTGAATCGGTAGAGTCATTGGGTAGGTTGAGAGATCTTCCAATTGATTCCCTTTAATTCGATTAAGGACAATTAATTACACTTTGAGAGGGAGTAATTAATACATTCGAAAATCTAGGGTGAGACACAATTTGATTAATAAAATAGGAGGGAGACAAAATAGGGAAAAAAGTAATCTTTAGTCTTTAGATTCTTGAATTTCCATTTTTTCTGTACTTTGGTATTGTCTATTGCTTTGTTTTATTCTTTTAATTTTAATTAAAATTTCTAGATTATTTGCATTAAACAATTTTGTTTTTTAAACAAAGTTTTGTCTAAATTAAGTGGTGTCTGGGCATCAATCCCTGTGGGATCGATATTCGCTCTTTTTAACTACAAGTCACGACCCTTACACTTGTGGTTTTTGAGTGTAAAACAAGTAGATAGGTTTTAACATCAACATTCACATACTTTATAGAACATATAGGAGTCTTAAAAATATTTGGCCAATAAAAACCACATTCAAGAATTTTCCTAGTAGTTCTATTAGGCCTAAAATGACCACCATAAGCATACAAATGGCAAAATTTCAAAATTGATTCATATTCATATTCAGGCACACATCTCCTAATTACTTAGTTAGAAAAAAACTTCTACAATTGAGGATCATCCCAAATATAATATTTCAACTCACTCTTTATCCTGTTCCGTTTAGCCTTACTCAAATCATTAAATATATCATGGTTTACCAGATAGTTCACAATATTAGCATACCATGGAACCTTACCTTGAAGTGTTAGTAATTGCTCATTTGGAAACAATTCCTATAATGGTATTAAATCGTCCTCCTTCACAACTCGGCTTAAGTGATCTGTGACTGAATTCTCTACTCCTTTTTTGTCTTTGATCTCCAAATCAAATTCTTATAGCAGGAGAATCCATCTAATAAGCCTTGACTTCACTTTTTTCTTTTGTAAAAGGTACCTTAATGTTGTACGATTAGAATACAAAATCACTTTAGAACCTAGCAAATAAGGTTTAAATTTATTTAAAACAAACGTAATAGCTAAAAGCTCCTTTTCTGTGGTGGAGTAGTTGCATTATGTCAGCCTGAGTGTTTGGGAAGCGTTGTAAATAGCATGAGTCATCTTTCCACATTTTTGACCAAGGACATCACCTACAGTAAAATTGCTTGCATTATATATAAACTCAAAAGGTTGACTCCAGTTAGGTGGTTGAATTATTAGTACTGAAGTCAAAAGTTCTTTCAACTTGTCAAATGCTTCCTTGCATCCCTCATTAAACTCAAAGGGTACATCCTTTTGTAGCAAATGGCAAAGTTTTGTTGAGATCTTACTAAAGTCCTTGATAAACCTACGATAAAAACTTGCATGGCCAAGAAAAGAACAAACTTCCCGCACATTTGTGGGATAGGGTAAGTTTTGCACAATTTCTATCTTAGCTTTATCGACCTCAATTCCCTTAGATGAGATTACATGTCCCAAAATTATTCATTGTTTAATCATAAAATGACATTTTTTTAGAATTGAGAACGAGATTAGTTTCGATACAACATTCAAGTACACAATTCGTCCAAGCATGCATTAAATGAATCCTTATAGACAGTAACGTCATCCATAAAGACCTTAACAATATGTTCAACATACCAAGAGAAAATACTTACCACGCATCTTTGAAAGGTGGCTGGGGCACTGCAGAGTCCAAACGACATCCTTTTATTAGAAAATGTACTAATTGGGCATGTAAAGGTTATTTTCTCCTAATCCTCTAGAGCTATCACAATTTGGTTAAATCCTAAATACCCATCAAACAATTGTTAGATCATCCAACAAGTCTTTCAAGCATCTGATCAATGAAAGGGAGTGGAAAATGATCCTTACGTGTAGCATCATTCAACTTCCTATAGTTGATGCACACTTGCCATCCATTTTGAATTCTTGTAGGCACAAACTCATTATTCTAGTTCTTTAACACAGTAATCCCAATTTTCTTTGGTACTACTTATATTGGACTTACCCATTTACTATCCGAAATTGGTTAGATTATACCAACATTAAGCAACTTTAAGATCTCCATCTTTACCACTTCCATCATCGGAGGATTCACTCTTCTTTATGATTCTCTTAATGGTTTAGATCCTTCTTCCAACAAAATTTAGTGCATACATGTTGAAGGGCTAATACCTTTGATGTCAGTTATGGTCTACCCTATCTTTGTGATGTAGTCCTTAAGTACTCGAATGAGCTTTTCCTCTTGAAGTTTGGTTAAGTTCCTTGCTATGATTACCATAAGTGTTTCCCCTTCTCCCAAAAACACATATTTTAAGTGCTTTGGCAATTGCGTCAATTCAATTATAGGTGCCTGCACAACTAAAGGTAAAGATTTCGTATTAGATATTGGCAGTTCAATATTTTGAAATATATACCTTTTTGGTATTGTTTCTAGTTATTGTAGTGCTAGCACAATTTCTTCCATTTCATCTATAATGAGCAAGTTAGAATTTTGCATAATGTTTTCGGTTAAACTCATGCAAAGAATGACTTTTAACTTATCTTTACCATTCATAACAAATATTTCTTGAGACAAAGAATCAATGACATCAATTGATAAAACAAAATGAACATCACTAGGGTACCTCATAGCTTCCAAAATATTAAAGTG
Organism: Erythroxylum coriaceum; assembly: GCA_026874005.2. Lineage (NCBI taxonomy): Eukaryota > Viridiplantae > Streptophyta > Magnoliopsida > Malpighiales > Erythroxylaceae > Erythroxylum > Erythroxylum coriaceum. The sequence goes on along the minus strand of JANQAP020548359.1, from coordinate 6,720 downwards.
AGCAATTTCATCATCAAACTCCATAGTCAATGTTCCTACATCCATGTTGATTTTTGTCTTTAATGTCTTAAAAAATGGTCGACATAGAAGGATAGGTGTAGAATTAGACAAAGGTTCTCCCCCCATGTTTAACACATAAAAGTCAGCTAGGAAAACTAATTTGTTAACCTGTATTAAAACATCCTCTACAATCCTTTCTGGATAAGCATCAAATCTATCATCCAATCGAATTACAACACATGCTTCTTTCAACGATACAAATTCAATGAAGTATAAATGGAATATGGCATGACATTTATTAAAGCTCCTAGATCTAACATAACCTTTTCGAATCTAGTATCACCAATTTTGTAAGGAATTGTGAAAATACTTGGATCCTTACACTTTGGGGGAAGCCTTCTCTAAATGACAACAGACACGTACTCCCCCACATTTACTTTCTCATCTTTCCTCAATTTCCTGGGTGCATAACTCCTTGAGAAATTTGACTTATCGAGGAACTTGCTTAATGGAATCAATTAGAGGTATGTTCACCTCTACCTTTTTGAACATCTCCAAAATCTCCCTATCTTGCTCTTCTTTCTTCGATTTAGCAAATATGCTAGGAAAAAGAGGTAAAGTCTTAGAAAATTTTTAACCACAAGAGATTTAGAATTTACCTGAGTTCCCGTTTTTTATTCTTTTAGAGGCACTTCAAGTTTTTTTTTAGATTCTTCCTCATTGCCAATAATAGGAGTCTTGTGTGGTGCCTCTATTTTTTTACCACTTCTCAAGGTGATAGCGTTTGCATTCTCTCTCGGGTTCACAATAGTTTGAGAAGGAAGCTTACCCAAATTTTGATTTTCAAATCAGTTCACCATAATAGCTATCTGACATAGTTGATTCTATAGATTCTGAATGCTAGCTCTCGTTTATTATTGAAATGTTTTCATCATTTTTTCTAGTGAAAGTCTAAAGCTTGATGGTTAACCTTGTCTTTGATAAGGTTGTTGGTAGGAGCCTTATTGTTGTCCTTGTTGTCCATAATTGTTTAATGGAGGATTCTTCCATCTCGAGTTCTATGCATAGGTGTAGCTAGGATCATACTTCCTCTATGGTTGACCCTGAAAGCTTCCAAAAGCATTCGCTTGTTCAGCTGAAATCTCCTGTAAGGCTGGACACATATCAGTAGGATGTCCTACCATTGTGTAAATTCCACATACCTTGACTTGTTGAGCACCATTTGTAGCCATTTATCTCACTAAAGATTTCAACGAAGTTATCTGTTCCTCTAATGTAGTAGTACTAGCTTCATTAACCTTCAATATTTGAAGGTCCTCTTGAATACTGAATTGTTGGGAGCTAGCAGCCATATTGGAAATGAGATTTTTGGCTTCAATAGGTGTCTTATCCACTAGTGCACAGCCGCTGGCTGCATCTACCATATTTCTTTCATATGGTAGAAGCCCCCTTATAGAAATACCGGATCAAGAGTTGCTTACTAGTTTGATGATAGTGTAGCTAGCAAGCAACCTCTTGAAATGCTCCCAATACTCATATAACATTTCCCCACGATGTTATCGAATTACATAAATCTCCTTCTGAGCATTTGTAGCTCAAGACGTAGGAAAGCATTTTTCCAAAAAAAAGTCTTTGCATCTCATTCCAAGTGGTAATTCTGGAGGATAAGTAATAAAGCCAATCTTTCGTGGTGTCTCCTCATGAGAATGGAAATGCCTTCAACTTAATATGCTCTTCTTATACCCCGGCTGACTTAATGTTAGAACAGATCACGTGGAACTCCTTAAGATGCTTGTGAGGTTCTTGACCTGGCATACTATGAAAAGTAGCTAAAAGATGAATTAAACTAGATTTAAGCTCAAAAGCAACATCAACAGTAGGAAAATCAATGCACAACAGTTGTTGATTAAAATCAGGAGCATCCAATTGCTTGAGAGTGCGATTATTATTTTGTGCAGCCATGTTAGAAGCAATATTAGAAATGGAATCACTAGAAGAATCAGAAAGTAAATCTAAAGTTATTTAAATCCCTAATGAAGAGTCAAGTTTTATGTCAGATGATGATCGATCCTCAGCACTTTGTACAACTTGTCTTCTCACTCTGCATAACGTTCTTTCAAGTTCTAGATCAAATTTCAATTCACCAATATGAGAAGATCATATCATCCACTGTAACTAACCAAACAAGAAAAGAAATTAACCATAAAATAAAAATAAAATAAAAACAAATAAATTCAGAAAAGAAAAAGGATATTAATCACCAAAAATGAAGCCAAAATTGGTCACGCATCGTAACATCACTAAAATAACTATTCTAAATATAGCTAGCGGTAAGTCTAGGTCGATCCCACCGAGACTAATTCCAATTACTTTCCTAAATTATCTGTACAAGTAAAATAGGGGATTTTTGGTTTAAAGCAAAGTAGAAAACAAAATAAAATTGAATATATAAAAACAAATAAAATTAAACAGTAACAAAGTGATAAAATTAATGAATAAGTTGAAATTTGGCTCTCTGGTTTAATCTCAGCCTAAGCATAATTTCACAAATGTCATTGAATTATCGCCTTTACACCTCTCTTAAGACTATTGATCATTGATCGGGTGTTTGATGTGTCTAAGTTTTAATAAATACCTTTGATAATTTGCAAGTGCATGGTTCGTTGGACCTATTCTTTTACTCAAAGGCAAACATTGGTGATGAATGTCAATCTGGTTACTCGGCTAAGGTATGTTTTTATTAAGCTGTTAGTTGAAACATCATTATAGCCTTTTGACGTGGAAGCACACATTTGTGATGTGTGTCAATTTGGTTACTCAGCTACGTTCTCAACTGGCTATTAGCTCTATTCATAACCCAAAGGCCAGTGGAATAGTTATTTATTTAAAATTAACCAACATTTTTTATCTATCTTATTGTTTTAGCTACTCATTTTCATGAAAAAATATTAGCAAAGCTACTTTAGTCGAAAAACCTAAAATTATGAATAAATGTGACAATGTAGAGGGTGGCAAATTTACACTAAATCCTAATCAACTTGCATATTTAGCCAAAGAACCCATTTCACTAATTTTGCGAGCTAATGACTCTTCACAACCTAATAGACTATGTTCAAAATTAAATCAATTTCAATCCATCGAAGCCATTGACATATTCAAATAATACACAAGAAGCAACTTAACAAACTATCATACAATATGCAAAACTCACATTCAAAGCAAAACACATAACCCTCCCCACACTTGAATAACAAATTGTCCTCAATGTGAGAAGGAGAAACATAAATTAAAATAAAACAAAACGTAAAATAAAGACTAAATTTAACAAGAAAAGGGTTAGAAACAAAGCCTCACGGTGATGGAGGCAAGGATGGTGTTGGAGGTGGTAATTGGACGCCTTGAGCCTCAAAATAACAATGGATACGATGTATATCCCAACTTTGACGTCGTTATGTTTGGGTCATCTCCTTCATTCCAGTAGAGTTCTCTACAAGTGTATCTGTAATTACCTTCGTGTTTGCGGAGATTGTATCAAGCACTTTCTTCTAGCCTGGTTCATCGATATCTTCTTCCTCTTCGGACTCCTCACTAGTTGAGTTCTCTTCTACCTACTGAGGTGGTGTTATACTCAAACTCACCTGACTAGCCCTAATTTTCATATGAGTCTTTTGGTTGATATCCAGGAGTTCTATGTTATAGGACTTAAGGATTTGAGCACGCTATAAATGATGGTGATTTAGAAAATTTGGGAGGTAGATAGTTAAACCACTACAGTTCACACCATAATACTCAACAATGGTGGAAACCAAGTACCCCATACCCAAATTGTTGCTCCTCTTAGTAGAGTTACAACAATAGCGTTCAGCACATGTGTGGAGGTGCACACTAGGATGCTGTGATCTATGCACCATAATAGGAAAAGTTTCTTTGTTAAGCACTTGTTGGTTTCTAATTTATCAAAAATTATTTGACACATGAATTTGTGTAATAACAAATGCTCAAGTGTTCTTATGACGTTGTTATGGGCATTTTTAGCGTCGAATTGCTCTAATATAGTGAGCTCATTCCAATAGTGAGAAGCACGAAAGTCATTGTGTTGATCGATAATGGAAGACTCGAGGAACCCATAAATATCGCACATGATTTCGATGTTTAACTCATAGTTTCATCCCCATAACCTAAACTACATTTCTTTAAGGTTACTAGGTTCGTAATATAGGGAAGTGAAGAATTCTAGAGTGAGCTCCTGGTAGACAGGATATTGGAAGTGTATGAACTTCGCCTACTAAATTCTTTTTGCTAGGTTCTCTACCCTATCCCACAGTTCTAGCCTATCAAGTGTATCAAAATCAAAATATTTCAGGACTATAATTTGTTTAGCATTGAGGGATTGGAAATGAATACCTTACTCTTCTGTGTAAATCAGGAAGGGTGGTCTAAAGTCCGCCGCCTTGTTCCTTTTCTAGCCTATTAAGTGTATCAAAATCAAAATATTTCGGTACAACAATTTGTTTAGCATTGAGGGATTAGAAACAAATACCTTCCTCTTCTGTGTAAATCAGGAACGGTGCTCTGAAGTATGTTACCCTATTCCTTCTCCCTCGTTTATGAACTTTGCCCACTAAATTCTTTCTGCTAGGTTCTCTACCCTATCCTGTAGTTCTAGCCTATCAAGTGTTTCAAAATCAAAATATTTCGGGACTACAATTTGTTTAGCATTGAGGGATTGGAACGAATACCTTACTCTTCTGTGTAAATCGGGAAGGGTACTCTGAAGTCTGCTGCCCTGTTCCTTTTCTAGCCTATTAAGTGTATCAAAATCAAAATATTTCGAGAATGGAAATGAATACCTTCTCTTCTGTGTAAATCGAGGAGGGTGCTCTGAAGTCCGCCGCCTTGTTCCTTCACCCTCGTCTCGACTATTCCTTTTCTAACCAATCAAGTGTATCAAAATCAAAATATTTCAGGATTAGAAATGAATACCTTACTCTTCTGGGTAAATCAGGAAACTAGTCTTGAGACTTGGTGTCATCCCAATGATTGATAACACTTTGCTGGCTGCTTAATGCGCAACATACTGGCTTGCAAGTAGGTAGGAGTTAGAGGAGACTGGAAATTGGAATTTGGTTAGAGAGAAGTGAGAGTGTTTGGAGGTTTTAAACTTAGAGAGATAAATTTAGAATGAAAATGAGTAAAAAAAACGAAGAAATGAGTATATAGGTGAATGAAGGGTAAAATGGTAAAAAAATTAAACTGAAATTCGTGTGTTCCAATTTTACCCTCTCACAGGCCACGATTGTGACCTGCAATTTTTCCACCAATATCTAATTTTTTTCTTCTTTTTGTCCTTCTACACTTTCTCGAGATCTCTTCTTAACTCTTTATACCTCGAGAGAGAGTAATCAGCCCTTTGATAGTCTAAAACTAACACCCCATTAACATATAAATGGCTAGGTTAGCATTAATGATAGGAAGAATCCCCTCTCTTATAATTTGGTAACTTTTCTTAGTTGATTTCCATTGTGACTTTTGTGTTGCTCGATTTTAATTTCTTTTCGTGTTAAGCTTGCAAATTAATTTCTTGATAATCACTTTACCGCATTTATTTTATGTTCAATTTTATTTTCATTTTATTAATTTTCTTAGCCTTAGATAATGTAGGATTAGATTAGTTTACACCTCCTAGTGGGATCGACCCTTCACATACTAAATTTCACGACTTGTGCACTTGCGCTATTTGAGGGCTAAATATTGTAAAGCTTGCCTAACATCAACAATAGTGCTGCTACTACCTATTATTTTTATATCGCTAACTCCAAATCCAAATCCAAACAAAAAGGTATCCTTTATCTTTCCTTATACATCTGCATCTATGCATCTGTGCTTTTGGGTTTATGTTTGTGAAGCTATTACTAATTTAAAAAATTTCTTGGTTATGGGTTATTAGTTTAGTTGATATTTGATAGAAAAGGTAGGGGATAATTTGATTCTAAACACGATATGTAGAGTCTTGGGATTTATATACATACGATCAATGTGCTTAAATTGTAACTATTAAATGTTACTGAATGTTCAACGTCTTTCACAAGGCATTTTGGTGATATTCTGATGCCTCAGTCGTCCATACAACAAAAATTGTTCACTTGTTTTGAAGTCGTCCATACAACAAAAATTGTTCACTTGTTTTGAAGCTTTCTTTTTTTCAGTATCTTGTTCTATATTTTCATTTTCATTCATCTTCTTGTTTACATTTGCACTATTTGATAAGTAAATAGGAGATGATACCTGATGTTCTTTATGTCTGTATTGTGCAAAATTAATTCAATATTTGCATGTCTTCAGGTTGCTTGGACCTCGAAAACATCAAAGAGTTTAAACTTGTGAAACGCACTCAACTTAGTCACAATGTGGCAAAGTTTAAATTTGCTCTTCTCGCACCTACTTCAGTGTTGTGAATACCAATTTGACAGCATATAGGCACAGGTTTGACTTACTTTGACTTTTCTTGTACTCTTTTAGTGTATAGCCTTTGCTTGATTTTAATAATTGGCTACTTTTGGGTTGCCTAAAAATTTTACATTATACTATTAACAAAGGAAAAGATAGTAACAGTGAAATTTATCTACACATGTCATAGCTAGAATGTAACAGCCCAGACCACCCGCTTGCAGATATTGTCCGCTTTGAGCCTCGGCCTCTCTGGCCTCGCGCTCTCACGGT
>JANQAP020548062.1:0-14597 GCA_026874005.2 Erythroxylum coriaceum | reverse complement strand
TAGAGGCTAGCTACATACTAATAGTTTGGAAGGTTGGAGAACCTTGAAAAATATTAACTTGTGAGCTTGGAGAGGCTTGTCAAATTACTACTTATTTTTATAGTGAAATATTCAAGTTAGATACTTGGAGACTGGACGTAGGCTTAGGTTGTAAATCGAACCAGTATAAATTGACTGTGTCATTCTTCTCTTCTCTCTTAACTTTTATATTTCCGCATTATATTGTGTGTGTGTTTATTTCAGCAAGAGGCTCCTTCACTTTTAACAGGCTCTTTTTGTTTTCAACCTTAAAGAGGTTCCGTTCAGTTTTAGCAGGTGCCTTCTGTTTCAAATTGCTTATAACATGACTTTTGTTTGATAGGCTCCTTTCGTTTAAATAAGATCCTATCGCATAACAGGCTCCTACTGTTTTAACCATAAATAAACTCCTATCATTACTTCTTGAACTGAAAGTAACTTGCAATTTTTTTAAGTCACACACAATTCACCCCCCTCTTTCATGTGTTTGCTTTATCATATCCAAGAACCTACTAGAAAGAAGGACCTAATAGAGTAGAAATTAGCCTTTACCATACCATCATATGAGATCTAATAATTGGAAGAAGAGTTAAACTGAGAACATAGCTCTTATTGGTCTTCTATCATTCTAATTCCTTTATTCTTATCCTTAAATACCTTTATTACAAATACGATAAGCTTCTCAATTAGCATTTGCCCAGGCTTAACCCATTCACATAAATCCTCCATCATTCGTCACCTTTCATACTATAACAACCTTCTCCTCAACATCAAACTACTAATGCTCTACTTACATTATGCATTTAGGGCCAATAAGGCTAGAAATAAAAAGAACAAGGATAACAAAAACATGGAGGTTGGAGATTGTTTACCACAAATTGGAATTTCCTTAGTATAACTTTACAAACTACTATTGAGTTGTAATAGGATTGTGTCTATTCCTAACAAACTATTTAAGCCTCCATATCTTCGTTGGTATAAGTAAGAACTGACATGTAAATATATGAGGAATTTAATTAAATTTATATAGCCTTTCAAAATAAAATCATATTTTTTATAAGGTAGAGTAGCTCAAGCTAGAAGAGAGGAGACTGAGCGTCAACAACAATGCTTTATTGACACATTTGGTTGAATTTAGTATATTCATACCTGTAAAGGAGATTCTTGAGAGCAATTTAATCAATTAAATAGTTCTATTTTACAAAATTTCATCTAAATTTTTAAAAAATATTATTTAGCAATCGTAGGGTACAAATACCATTCAAACCCAAGCAGAAATTTATGTAAAGAAAAGCTACCAATGACTTATTTTCCCCAAAAATGTAAAAATTATTGAAAGAGTTTAGCATGGTTCTAGAAGTTGTTGTGTCTATGGCTTTAGTTACCTTAAGGGTTAATATTTACTAAACAAACCTAAGATACAAAATGGATAAAATATTTAATTAAACAATGACTAGGGGTTTACTAAACAATATGTGAACTAGTGTTTTGAATTAGCCAATAGTTTTCACTTAGTTAATCAAATATAAGACTCAAAGGAAAAAACTGGATAGTATGGGTGTTGCCTATTTGGTTAATAGTCAAAGAGACATTAGCTAATCAAAAGGTACGCATTGGCTAATCGATTATGCCTAAAAAGTAATTGTTGTAACAGTTAATTTGTGTTTATAATGACCATCTAAAGCCCTTTTGACTTTAAATATTTTAGCTTTTAATTTTTGAACATGTTTATAAAATTTTATTGATACAAGAGCATATTTGAAGATTTTTCAAGCATTCAAAGCATTTTAGAATTTATAGTGAATAGAGTTTTAATTATATAGTATTAAAGTGAGCAAGAAATGATTATTTGTGTTGTAATCTTGATTATGAGTCATTTTAGTGTAACTTAGGATTCAAGAAGGTTTGTATTTCCTCTTCAACATCAAAGAAGATTTGTAAAAGAGTTCTTCTTTACTCGGATAAAGAAAGAGTTTGTAAGAAAGTTTCTTTTCAGCTAGCTGAAAGACGAAGATAGTGGAATCCTAAATAAAACTTGAAGAGTAGACTTAAGCAATTTTTGTTTTGTCAAACTATTATGAAAATTCATTTTCAATGTCTTTTCCCTACTCCTTTTAGTTATTATATTTGTGTGATTGTTGTTCCAATTGTAATTTTCATAAAGTTAAATTAACATAACGTAGTTTATTCAATTGGAATATTATTGCACCAAAGTAATTATATTTATTTGCTATATTGGCTAGTCACCTAAAATTGTGGGGCTACTAGTTAGAAGAAATTTAGAATGCTTAAGTATTACTAAAGTTGTTGTCTCTAGTTTAATGACAATATGTAACAACTGTTATATTATTTATTTAAAAATTCAAATTAATTAATTTCTTTAAATTACAAATACTCAATTCATCCTTTCTTTAGTGTCATTAGGAACCAATAATGAGTATAAAAGATTTCCAAGATCGTTATACTTATCTAGCTTATGATATGATAAATCGGTTAATTTTAATAATAAGAATGGTATAAATTTTAAAGTATCTCACTATTTGTTTTAAAATTATATTTATGTTTTTATATATTATATTTATGTGTAATGAAATATTATTGTAAGGTTTTAGCATTTCATACTTTAACCTAAACCCTTATCTTTATAGCAAAGAATATCAATTATAAATAGCCTTACTTTTGAAGGGATATCATTATGAATTTGTGGTATTACAACATTTCTATATATCTAAGGGTCGTTTGGTTAAATGGGGCAATACTAATAGGAATGAGAATGAATATAGAGAGGAATGAGAATAGATATAATCATTATAATTATGATGGTTGGTTAGAATGAAGAAATGACTACGATTAATATTGATAGTGGTTAGTATGTTAAAAATATTGAGAAACAAAAATATGTTAAATTTTGGTTTTAATTCAAATTTTGATATATTTTAATTAATTATATTTAATTGCTAAAAAGAGAAAAATATAATTAATTACATTGTAATTAGTTAATTATAATTAATTATATTGTAATATTATTTTATTTAATTAATTATATTTTAATTAATTAATTGTATTTAATTAATTATATTTATTTTTAAAAAGATTTTTATAAAAGGAAGTGTCAAAGTCACACCTGTGACACTCTTCTCACAGGCGTGACAATTGACACTTGCCCCTTTACTTAGGAATGATTTTTATTCCTCTCATATTTGGGGGTTATCTGGTAATTCTCGAAAGTCAGATATAAAAATGTTGTTCCTATAATGATAATATATAACCAACCACATGTTTTTCATTCCTTACCCATTAATACCTTCTTAAATCCATTAACCAAGCACACCATTATTAATGGTCAAAGTATAGTATTTCAATTAGAATCCTTACAACTTATACCGTTCAGAGTTTTGTTAAAAAACATTGATATCTTCTAAACTTCTTATATTAGAATTACAAATATATACAAATATTTAAACAGCCTATATTATCTGTTGAGACAAATTTTAATAAATAGCAATTAAACCTGATGTATTTTTAGATGATGGAGAATATGAAGATACTGTATCATTAAATCTCAATTACTTTATCTACCATAAAGCCACTATATGAATGTTTCAGACAATAACAATCAACTTAGTTTGAAGTGTACAAAGTATGTATCCTTAGATCATCCAGGTATGCTCTTTAATTTTATATCTATTTAAGAAAATATGTGATAGAACATCCATAATATTGTTATGCTTAAAAAGAAAAGATTAGGCAAATAATACAGTTCAAATGAACAATTCTGTGTGGTTTGGATTGAGATAATGACTTTAAAACAAATCAAATTGTACGTGCCCTTTCTCTACACCTGTCGTACACTGATTTAATTGGTTAGAAGATTGAATCAATTGACATGCCCCACCTAACAAATAACTAAAATCTACTAAAAAACTTTTAAATGATTCCAATTCTAACTTCTTGAAGAAAAATAAAATAGTTTTAGTTCTCCCAGAATATTAGAATAGGAATGATAATTCTCCAAATTAAGGAATGAAACTGTTGGATATTTTTGACATTTTTCATAGGCTTGGACAACATTTAATTGCATTTTTTTGTTTTTCAATAATTTATTGGTTAAGTTACGTAATTTGACCCAGATAAAGATAATAAAGTAACCCAATAACTGATATAAGTCACTAAGTCAAAGTCCAGAAAAAAATGCATCCCAATTAATGTGAACCAGACCCATATTGAGCCTTTAATAGGGAGACTCGATATGGATGCTATATATAGAAGGTTAAGGTCCCCTATAACTACTGTAGCAAATCGTGAACGTAAAGATACTCTGGCCCATTTAGAGGTTCACATATATAGAAAGCTACAAAAAGGCCTTAACGCATCCTGGTAAGTAGATCCTGTGAAGGTGGCGGTGGATTCGTGCTCGTTTCAACCTCCAAAAGCTCGTTTGAAGTTATAGAACTGAAATCAAGTATTTTCAGCATTTCCTCATTTATTTCCCTTTCACTTTCAATCCGGGATACGTACTAAAGGTGTCGTTAAATATTAAACATGATATTAGAGCGGTTACGTGATATGGTGGTAAAAAAGAAGATATTTCAGTTTTTTCCATAAGGTTTTCAGATAATAAAGTTATGTTTTTTGGTTTCTTTGGCTTATTGTTGCATGAAATTGGTATAAATGTCTTTAGTCTTAAGAAATGGGTCAAAAACGAGCCTCAAAACACGAAAATCTGATCCAAAACTCGCCAAAAATTGTCATTTTTCGACAAGGGTGTGCCACATCGTCGTACGCGCCCGACCGGTGAACAATGACTTGCCAGTGTCATTAGGCGCGTCTGCACGTGCGTGTGTTCAGTACGCGTCCTTTGCGCTGACATCTTTGTGGTGCATTTGTTGACGTCGACACTACAATAATGCATATGTAAACCGTACATAATTTTAAAAAAACTAAAAAATTTTAGAATTCCTGTAAAGGTACCCTGGATCATTTTGGGTCAGTTTTCGGGTTGGAGGAATTTATAAAGTGAGTATTCTAATTTTTCTGGATTTATTACAATAAATTAAAGTTTAGCTCTAGAAAAGAAAATGAGGTGTTCTGAAGCCAATTTTGAGTGAATTTTCATACTTTGGACTTCAAATGAGGGAGATACTTCAGGTTTTCGTGTCTCGAGGAATGTGTTCAGTGTTTGGAATAGCATGATAGTCACTCGGATTGAGATTTTTCACCACAAAAGTGTTAAATAAAGTTTATTGACAATGTTTTTAGCACTAGTATGTTATAATTAGATTATGCATCCAGTTTTGCATTTATTGATGGAAAATTATTACATATGGTACGCCCATAAAGAATGTGAGGATATCATAAAAATGTATACCTTGTATTTGTGGACTTTTTAGGTACTGATAAAAATGTAGTCACCAAAGTGGCCTTTCGAGTTAATATTTTGAATTGTTCTACTTGCATGTTGGGGGATGTCTTTGGTCTTATGTTCGGTTATTCTGCCCAAAGGTGTTGGCCTTACGTAAGATTTTGAGATGTGCATAAAGGCATTAGATGGAGGAAAGTCATTGTTTAAATGATCTATTCACCCAAAAGTGGTAGTGTCATGAGAATTGATGGTTTGTAATATAATCGCTTTTATGTGGAGGTCTAATTGCATATATTATGTATTCAACCCAAAGGTGTTTTATAATATGCTCGGTACAGATACTATTAATGTCTTTGAGTATCACTGTTATCTTGCATTTATGCTGATCTTTACATTATCATTTGTAGTCACCTTTTTAGTCAACAATATTAGTGTCACCATTGAAACCTTGACTAGTTTCAATATGAAGAAGTGGATAAAGGATGTATTAAATGCAATGGAGATGGCAGAAATTAATATTTCCATATGTAAGAATAGGTCATCTCCATCTACATCTAGAAGCTTGAGAGCTTATAAAGTAGCTTATGCAGCTTGGGATCGATCGAACAGATTATGTTTGATGACCATTAAGAGATCCATACCAGAACATCTGCTAAGTGGACTTCTAGACATAGATACAGTGAAGAAGTTTCTTGATAATGTCTCCCAGAGGTATACAGTCTCATCTAATACTGAGACAAATTCCTTTATGAAAGAATTATTCTTTATAAGGTATACAGGAGAAAGGGGAGTGATGGAGTACATATCAATAATGATTCATTTTCACAATAGACTAAAGATGCTCAATGTTCCTCTTCCTGATTTCTTTATAGTTCACCAGACTTTGAGTACACTCCCTCCAGAGTTTAGTAATTTGGTGATGACATATTACTCACTAGATGAGGAATGGGACTTCAATGCTTTGATTGCCCATTGTGTTGCTAAGGAGGAGAAATTGAAGATTGCTACTCATATAACCCTCGAGACAATTAAAGGGAAGGCAAAGGTGAATTCAGCTAAGTTTAAAGATAGAAAATCCAAATCTTTTCCACATACTGAGGTTGGTCAATCCAATGCTGGTAAAGGTCCTGAGGACATAAAGAAGCCAACAGTATAAGGTCTAGAAGAAAAGATAGAACCATCAGATAACTCCTTAGCTTATCAATTTATGAATCCAATTATGTTATAGCCATATTCGGCTTTTGGTGGCTAGATAGTGGAGCATCTAATTTAGTTGCTTCCATAACGGATGGATTCATATCCAAGAGAAAGCCAATTAAAGAGAACGAGAAAATTGATGGTTGTCAATAATGAAGAAGCGGATGTAATATCTATAGGGAATGTATGTTCTGAACCTTGCTACAAGGTTCATTTTGGTTTTACAAAACATATTTTATATTTGATCTTTGTATCAATTTTGGACAAAGAAAGTTATCGTTTTGTAATTAATGCTTTTGTTGTACAGTTGTCGTTTAATACAAAACATAATGGTATAACTTTCTTGTCACATAGTTTATATAGAACATGTCTTACCCTAAATTAGATATATGCTTCTTCATATCTTGCCGAACAAGTCATGAAAAGAAGAATCTTGGTGAATGATAAGTGATACATAATATGGCATAAAAGTTTAAGGCACATTCCAGAGCTACGATTAAGAGATTGATTAAGGATAACGTTCTCACAACTTTGTATTTTAATGATCTGGAAACATATGTTAACTATTGCAAGGGTAAGTTGACTAATAAGGAAAAATGGGTCAACTTTTGCTTTTGTCTTGTTGGTTATGATACATACGAATATCAGAAGACTTTATATAGTTGCATTGTGCAATGTTAGATAAGTTCTAACATTTTTTTGATAATTATTCTTGTTACAATTTATGTGTTCTTCCTTAAGGAAAATTCTGAATTTCTTGATGAGTTCAAGATCTTTCATACTGAAGGTTGAGAACTAATAAGAAAAATCCATTAAGATAGTCAGATCTGACTGTGGAGGGGAGTATCGTGGCAAACATGATTTTTCAAGACATGAAAAAGTCCATTTTCCAAATATATGAAATCAGTTGGAATAGTAACTCAAATCATTATGCTGGATAGTCCTGAGCAAAATGGTGTGTTGCTGAAAGGCATAACCACACCCTAAAAGACATGAAGAAGTCAATCAGAACAACACTAATCTACTTGATTATCTAGAATGGTGAAAACCTAGCCTGGCATATATTCATGTATGGTGCTACCTTGCAGAGGTAGTATAGTCCTTATGAAAGCATAATGCAATCTCGTTCTCCTCGTTGTTATTTAGTTGGATATCTTGACCATGTTAAAGGCTATAGATTTTGTTTTAGAGAAAAGTGGGCTATAATAGTGGAATCACAAATAACTAAGTTTCTGAAATATAATGTCTATGATGGTGGTGGGCCCTTTAACCCTTCAGACGATAGTAGAATGGATACTACAGTTATTTTGTAGCCATCACTCATACAGTTAGATTTAGTGGATCTAGGTCTAAGTACCATGTTTGTACAAGAACAGGAACCTATACCTGTTCAAGTAGAGGTTCCTAAGGTACAAGGACCAATGCAGTTGTGTAGATCCACTAGAGTGATATGACTTGCTATCCCATCTGATTACATGGTCTATTTGGTGAACAGGACTATAATATTAGATGTGTTATAGATCCAGTTACTTTTATAGAAGTTGTTTATGGACCCAATGCGATTTTATGGTGGGATGCAATGAAGGACGAGATGCAATCCATGAAGTATAATAAGGTAAAGGAGCTAGTTGTTTTGCCTAACATAGCAAACTCGTTAGTCATACATAGCTATTTAAGACCAAGAAAGGACTCAGGATAAAGTTCAGCAGTTTAAGGCTAGCTTAGTTGCCAAAGGGTTCACTCAGATAGAAATTTTTTAACTTTAATGTTACCTTCTCTCTTGTATCCTCGAAGGATATATTTTGAGTGATTATGGCAATTGTCGCTCATGATGATATAAAGATACATCAGATGGCTGTCAAAACTACGTTCCTAAATAAAGACCTTTATAAAGAGGTATATATGGTATGACTTGAAGTATTTCAGGATCCAGATAGAATTGACATGGTTTGTACCTTAAACAAATCAATATATGGTTTACAACAAACCTCCCGAAAGCGATACCTTAAGGTTGATGAGGATATGACCTCTTTCAGTTTCATGAAAAATAAAGTTGAAAGATGTTTGTACTATGAGGTTGGGGGAGCAAGGTTATCTTCCTATTGTTAGATATGGATGATGTATTGCTCACATTGAATGACTTGACCATGTTGCATGAGGTTAACTGACTTTTGGCAAAGCATTTTTATATGAAAGACCTTGTGAAGCATCTTTTTTCCTGGGTATGCAGATTTATCGAGACAGATCCCAACACTCATCAGGCTTCTCACAGAAAGCATACATTGAGTATGTGCTACAAAGGTTTAACATGATTGACTATAAACCTGTTGTAGCACCTATCTCTCATAGTGAGAGATTATCTTTGACATATTGTCCAAAGAATGAAGTAAAGAGAGAGGCTATGAGGAATGTTCCTGAAACTGGTATGGTTGATAGCCTGATGTACACTCGGGTAAGCACTAGGCAGGAAATTGCAGTTACTGTTAGACTATTTGGTCAATATCTGGTTAACCCAGGTATAGACTATTGGAATGTAGTCAAGTGAGTTTTGAGATAATTAAAGGAAACTAAGGATTATTTGTTGACATACAGAAAAGTTAGCAGTCTAAACCTCATAGGGAATTCAGATTCAGATTTTACCTATGTGTCTAGAAGATAGGAAGTCCATATGAGAATAAGGTTTTGAGTTTGTAGATGGTACAATTTCGTGGAAGAGTGTCAAGTAAAGAAAGGTAACTTCCTCCACCATGCATGCAAAATGCATGCTATGGGACTGCTTAACAGGTGGTTTGGCTCAAAAACTAAATTTTTGAGTTGTTTATGGTTGATTCAGTGGCTAGACCCATTCGATTGTATTGTGATAATCTTGATGTTGTGTTGTTTAGAAACAATAATAAGAATATCACAGAGTCTTAGCATTTGGAGGTTAAATATTTGACCATAAAGGAGTTGATATGAAAGGTGACATTAAGATGGAGAATTTGAGGACTGAGGAAATGTTAACTGATCATTTAACTATAAGACTTTACCCACTTGTGTTTGGAAGCCAAGTATGCAGTATAGGTGTATTGAAGTCTTTAGACATTGGTAGCTAGAGATCATTAAGTTCGCTCCTTAAAAGTTTATATGTTTTGGTGTATTATGACAGTATGGTGGTTTATTAATAAAGATGATCATCATTTATCCTCAGTAATACGAGTTATTGTGCATTGTCATAATGCATGTAAAATTCTTAAGATTTGTGTTGATCTTAAGCATTTTAAAAGTCATTGGGAATATATACTGATTGACCTTGAGCCTATGTCATTAGGACACACATAGTTTAAACATATATTTTTAACATGACATAGGGGGATATAAGTTTTTAATCCCATAAAGGTTCTCTAATGTAGTTAGCACTCAGTAACAGGAAAACATAATGCAATCAAAAATACATAATTGATCTCAAAGTGTTATCATCAACATAACAGGTATACATTATTTATCATGGCAACCAAGACAAATTCCATGTACATGTTCTTTAAATGTCTTTGGTTGTAAACCTTTAGTTAATATATTTTCTATCATAAATCAATCCTAATATCCTTAACAGATAGTCTTTTTTTACTTCCTCCTTAATGGCAAAATACTTTAATTCCATATGTTTGGCACCTTTGGAATATTTGTCATTTTTAGAAAAAAACAATACAGTGAAATTATCAGAATATATTTTCGGCAGCTTGGTAATGGTGTCAATAACCCTAAGTCTTGAAATAAAATTTCACAACCACAATACATGAATCATTGTTCCATAGCATATCATGAACTCCGCTTCTATGGTAGATGAAACAATGACAAATTACTTAACACTCTTACATTATATTCTCTATTTGTTAAAAGAAATAGATAACCAAATGTGGGCTTTCTGCTATTAAGACATCTAGCAAAACTAATATTCGGTCTCCTACAGGTTTGTTAGATGTCTGCCCATAGCCGAAGCATAAGGAGTTGTCTCTATCTTTTTTCATTCTACATCATTCTTTAGATATTACATGAGACTAAATTTGTCCCCTTCTCGAATGGGAACAAATCCTATTAAACAATTGTTCATATTAAATCTCTTTAAGATTCTTTTAACATAGGCTTTTTGAGAAATCCTAATAATCCTTGTGATTTGTCACAGAAAATTTGAATTCTTATCACATAGGATGCCTCACCCATATCTCTCATTTCAAAATTCTTTAAGAGAAAAACTTTTTCTTATGTAATATAAACAAATTATTATCAACAAGTAATATATTATCAACATATAGAACTAAGAAAATAAACTTGGTCCCACTGACCTTTTAGTATATACATCAATCAACAATGTTTTCTTCAAAACTGAAATACGTTATAGTATCATTGAACTTAAGACACCATTATCATAAAGCTTGTTTAAGTCCATATATTTATTTCTTACGTTTACCCACCATTTTACCATTTGAGAAACCTTTAGGTTAGTTTATATACACTTCCTCTTCCAGATTCCCATTTAGAAAGATTGTTTCCATAAGTGTAACTCTAATTCATAATGAGCCACCAATTCCATTACAATCCTTAATGAGTCTTTCTTTGAGACAGGTGAAAATATTTCATCATAATCAATGCCTTCTTTTTGAGTGAAACCCTTTGCAACAATTCTAGCCTTATATAGTTCAATATTGCCGTTTGAGTCACATTTGAATTTGAAAACCCATTTACACTTGACTTATTTCACATCCTTACGTAATTTAAGAGATCCCAAAGTTTGTTATCTTGCATGGATTTTAACTCATCTTTCATAGATCTATCCATTTTTTAGAGTTAACACATTCTATAGCTTATGAAAACAAAACTAGATCTTTAGTGATCCTAATATCGACTTCATACTCTTGTAAATAAACCACATATTTATTTAGAATAGATGTCTTTCTTTCTCTTTAAGATCTTTTTAAAGGCATCGTGTGTGGTTCATGTATAATAGTGAATGGTTAATTAGTTTCTTACTAGTATGATTCATAACTTAAAGATTGTCCAGTATTGTTTGAATTTTAATTAATTAATTAAACAACATTTGGAACATTATGAGTTTCCTCATTTAAATGTTGTTTATTCTTACCCAAAGGTTCATTAATTATTGGTACAAAATTTGGAATAATTATGAATGGAGAACTGCCTATTATTAGAGGAATATCTAACTTTACTTCCTTAATATCCACATTTTGTCATTTAGCAATCTCACTAACTTCACCATTCTTAATAAATCTAGCATTTCCAGTTTCAACAATTCTAGGACTATGGTTTGGACTATAAAACCTAAACCTTTTAAATTTCTTTAGGGAATTATAAAGTAACCACTAACTATTCAAGAATCTAATTTTCTTTCACGTGGGTTGTAAATTCTTGCCTTTGTTGGGCAACCCCAAACATGCAAATGTCTTAAACTCGATCTCCTTCCACTTCGTAATTCAAAAAGAGTTTTTAACCTTGTAGAGGATTCTATTTAATAAGTACATTGTAGTTTTAAGGGCATACATCAAAAAGGATTTAGGTGAGGAGTTACTCATCATACTCATAACCATATCCATTAATGTCCTATTTTTCCTTTTTGCTGCACCATTTTGTTAAGGTGTAACTGGCATAGTATATTATGCACGTATGTGTAAATAGAATTGGACATTATCCTGTTTCATCTTGTTTCCCATAATATTCACCACCTCTATTGGATCTTACAATTTTCACTTTTTTGTCTAATTGTCTCTCAACTTCATTGATGAATATCTCAAGGGAATCCACTGTTTGAGATTTTTCCTTAGAAAACTAGACAAAACTATACAGTTAAAAATTATCAATAACGGTAACAAAATATTTTTCTCCACCAAAATATGGAGTATCAAATGATCCACAAACATCAATGTGCATAATTTCAAGAAGCTAAGTGCTTCTTGTGTCCCCTTTCTTACTTGTTTGGTTTATTTTCCCTTAATGAAATCCATATGCACATTCAAATCAGTAAAATCAAGATTTGGAAGAATTTCATTCTTTACTGATCTTTCCTTGGATACATGAACCAAACGTCTATGCTATAAGTGAGCAAAATTTTTATTCAATGCAACATATTTAGTTCTGACATTATTATGAACAATAAGCAAGGATTTAGAAAAGTTATTATTATGTTTGAATTTATATAAACCATCAATAAGAATAGTAGTACCAATGCATAATGTGTTCTTAAATAAATTGAAACAATATATCCAAAATTCCCTTTATACCCAATAACATTAAGATTTGAAACAGAAACCAAGTTCCTAAAAATTAAAGGTACATAAAGAGTTTCCATAAGGTCTAAATAATGACCAAAATTTAAAATCAAACAATAAGTCCCTATTCCTTCAATTAGAGCCTTTATACAGTTTTCCATAAAGAGAAAATTCTCATTTGGGTTTGTGATTTCAATTGTAAGAAATCCCTGCATCATATTGGAAACATGAGTAATAGTACTAGTATCAAACCACCAAGAATTTAAAAGTACTTTAGTTAATTTTAATTCAAAATATACAGAAACATAATGTATACCTTTCTTTTTGAGCCAAGCTATACTTTGGGGAATCTTTCTGCCAATGTTCAGCTTTCCTATAGAACTTACAATTTTATATATCTTGTTCCTTTTGAATTGTCTATGTAGCATTAGCAGATGAGTTCTTCTTAAACTTGTTGACTTTCACTTTCAATCCTTTGTTAGCTCCTTGGTGTACTAAGTTGATAGTATGTCTCTTTGTTTCTTTAGTCTTGCTTCCTCCCAAGTAAGCTTCACTACAACAAATGGGCTATTTGGTGATGAACTTATTGGCGATGAAATTATTTTCGTTGCAAAAACGGAACATATTGCGATGAAAAAAATAAATCGTCACTAAAACTTGTCGTTTACTGACGTAAAAATAAAGCATTGCCGAAAAAAATTATTTAGCAACAAATATAATTAATAGTCGCAAAATGGTAAATATTTGGTGACGTTTAATGCTATTAGTTGCCAAATACTTTCTTTTGCGACGAATTATGTCAATCATCACTAAATATTTTGCACATTTCGCGAAGATATGCATAAGCGTCACTAAAAGTCCATATTTGGCGACCAAAATTCTGTTTAGTCATAAAATCTTTAGCATTCTGCGATGATTTTTCCAAGCGTTACTAAATATCCCATATTCAACGACGATATTTTTGTAATTGTCGCAAAATGTCCAACATACAGTGATGAATTACGTAAAACGTCGTTGAATGTTTGCAATTGGTGACGATTTTGTAAATTGTTGCTAAATGATTTACATTTGCAAAAATTTTAAAGCTAACATTTTTATAATCTATCATAGTTAATTAATATATGTTTTATTCGAGATTTTATTTGAATGTTTAGAACGTATTATTAAAAAAAGTCAACATTATTTTAAGTGTTTTAACACTTAAAATTAATTAATTTATCATTAGTATTTACAAAATTGGCAAAATAAGTTATAAAAAACTTAATTAATTTTATGAATACAATAATATGATATAGCAGAAAAATACAGTTATAGAATAATAAAGTACCAAGTTATTTGTAGAAGTTACCCAAATCATATAGTTATAAAACCAGAACAATAACAATCCACAGTCAATAGGTCGCAAGTTGACCCCTAAGTAGTAGATATGTTGTTTGACAAATTATTACAAATACAACAATAAATAAACTTTAAAGCTGAGTTCATATGATTGACTTGCTAATTGACAATGATATATTTATTTTTTGGATTCCAAGTAACATGTGAGTTGGTAAAGGTAAATGAGTCCTCGATGTTTGGTTTTCCCATAAGGGTCCTTGCACGTTCGAACGCACCAATTGAAATAGTAAAACTTGTTCCCTCAACTATAGGGTTTTTCACACCCTCTTGCAACAACTTTTTGGATATAGCTAAATTTGTAGAGGATGGAGTGAATAAGTTGCTAGATTTAGTACCTAAAACACAATTAGTATAGAAGTTAG
>JANQAP020547690.1:0-14602 GCA_026874005.2 Erythroxylum coriaceum | reverse complement strand
GAGATAAGATAGGAAAAAAGTGATCTCTAATTGTTAAATCTTGAATTCCAAGTTTCTGCACTTTTGCTTTATCATTTTTTCATTGTTAGTTGTTTGATTTAGTTTAATTTTTCAGTTTATATTCATTAAAATTGGTTCTCAAATGAAGCAGCCTAAATTAAGTAGTGTCTAAACACAATCTCTGAGGGATCGATATTTGTTCTTTACTACAAGTTACACCTTATATACTTGCGATTTTAAGCGTAAAACTAGTGAATTGGTTTTGCATTTAACAATCTGTAACTCAGAAGTGTTCTGGTGGGAATAAAACTTTCCCATAAACTTGTTGTACACCTCTTCCTATGTAGTCAATAAATTGGGTGGAAGGGTCATTAGCCATGCTTTGGCCCGATCCTTCAATGTGTATGGGAAGCACCTCATACTGAGTTGATCTTCATTTAGGCCATCTAACGAGAACGTCTAGAGAGTGGTATAAAATTCCCGAATGACGTTTAAAGGGTCTTCATTAGGAACCCCATAGAAAGATGGTAGCATGTTGTAGTGGATACTCTTTAACTCATAGTTTCTGGTGCCTCTCCTAGACGAATGCATTATATAGTAGTACAATTACCGGTCTGGCATACTCCTTCATTTCTGGTTGCCTTTCACCCATATCTTGATCTTCTGGTTTGAGTCCCTCAAGATTGTCTTCAAAGTCCCTTGGAAGTTCTCTTATCCAATGTACGTCGTCAATAAAGGGAGCAAGTTCACCTTTATGAGACCTCCTTCCTCACATAAACTAAATAAAAACAACAGTGAATTAATAAGAAAATTACTAAAACAACTCAATGAACTAACATAAAAAAATGTATGCACAAACAAATAAAACAATCAAAATCACTTTAGCAAAAATAATCAAAATTAATTCAAGTTAAAAACACTGAACACCTCCCCAGTAATAGCGCAAAAAAATTGTTATGCCCAAAAAGTTCTAAAAAGACTTAGGCTATCCTACTCGTAAGTATACGAGATAGTTGTAGTTGATAACCCAGGGTCGTCTCCTACGGAGGTGAAATTGGTCAACTTAAATTAAATTTGAATTAAAAATAAAAATAAAAATAATGCATTCCTAAACATTCTCTTCCGATTATTAAGTGAAAGCTTTTAAGGGGGATTATGAAATTAAATTTAAAAGTATACGTAATCAATTGGGAGCAAAGACAAAAAGATTAATCGAAGTGGAAAAACTCTTGAGAATTATTTTCACTGATTTAATCTCCTATGTATGATTAAGGAAAAATGATTGGATTATTGTCTTACTAAAATTAATAGTTAGGATCTAAATTGATTCAAATAATGAACTAGTCTAACTTTCTTATTCAACAAATTACTATCCAAATTAACAATGAAAACCTGACTACTAATTACAACTTAAGTTAACATATTTCTAGTTTTTAACCTAAGTGTCCATAGTTTCACAATCCGTAGTAAACTTCATCTCTCAAATCTTCATTTAACACTAAAATAAAGCAAAGTTTGGCCATTCTATTACATCCATTCAGTTAAAAAACTACAACAATAAATAAGACAACATATCCGTAACCCAATCATGCATGTTTAACTAAATAGCTACATTAATTCTTAAGAAAAGAGATCAGCCCATCACGGATATCACCACGTTCATCATTGTTAAACACTTTAATCGCATGTTACTGTCAACAAAAATATTAAAGTAATAATAAAATAATGAATACCAAATGGATTATCAAATGAATATAAATAACAGTAGGCTAAACTAATAAGAGTATAAGTTAGTTAATAATAGATAGTAAAATGAAAGAAACAAAGTAACAAATGAGAAATAGAATAGGCAAACAAATCATCGAATGAAGAGTTGTGGAGATCTCTAGTCCCTCTCAAGCTTCCATCTTTGGCTCTTGCCTTCCGTTTTAGCTTCTTCCCCAGACGAATGTTTGCTCAAGTTGAATGGGATTTAGCTCCAGCTCTCACTTTAGGCCTCTCCCAAACTTCCACCTCTCTACTGTCTTGCGCTTCGTCCCGACTCACTTTGTTTTCTTTCTCTATTTCTCTCTTCTATTTATCTTCTTCTTCTCTATCTCTCTGCGCCTCCCCTCTGTCTGAGTCTCTCTATCAGTGAACCAATGAAACAGTGAATGAATCATCATCAGCCACCATCGTCTCTTCGTTTTATTAGATTCTCCTTAGGTTCAGGGTTGCGTGCCCTTATGTCATGAGCTGCCTCATATTAAAGCCAGAAATAATGTTAAAACTTCTCACGGGCGTGCATGAGGAGTCATGGGTGCGACATCCCCTTGCACACCCATGCATGGGGAGTCACGGGTGAGACAAGGGGTGTCACACCCATGCGTGGGGAGTCACGGTGGTGACATAAAATCACCACTTTGCACGGTGGTGACATAAAATTTAATGTAAAAACTACATGACTTTAGTGTTTTAATGCAAAATTCACAAAGTAACCTAATTAACATTTATGCAATATTCATATCATTTTCACTCAATTAATCTCACATTAGATCAAAACACAAGGATTTGTAACCAAAATAAAGATATGAAGGCAATTAAAAGCAATAGAAATTAGACACAACATCGATTTGATTACTCGACTAAGTCATGTTTGTAGTAAGTTGCTTAGTTGAAACGTCATTATAGCCTTTTGACGTGAAGGCACACATTTGTGATACATGTCGATCTAATTACTCGGCTGCATCACGTTTTTAACTGGCTACTAACTCTATTCATAACCTAAAGGGTAGCGAAATAGTTATTTATTTAAAATTTACAAACATTTTTTCTTCTTTTTTTAGGAATTGACATTACTAGGTACCATAATTAAACAAAATATTATTGTTATGTTGATAATCTGAAATTGTTCATATATTATTTTTTATATTTAAGTTTCTTGTTTTTTATTGAAAGTATGCATACATGAATGATTATGTGAATTTCAACACTATTTGTCTTTTACAAAGACATTATTATTGAACCATAAGATATATCCCATTATAGATCATATTATGTTGGTTGCTGTCAGGGACTTGTTACAGCTTTTATCCTGGGCTTTTTTTCTCCAATTTTGGAGTATAAAGGTACGTATTTGCTATCTTTTTTTCAAATTTATTTTTTAAATGTATTATTTTATTAATGTTAATCATTGAAATGGTTTTTTTAATGTTTCTAAAGCATGATTTATTTATGTACAAGTGTACATCTCGATCATATAATACTTAGATAACTACTTCGATGAAGAAACAATTTAATTCTATTAAGTCCTGTCTAAATATTGTCATTAGTTAGTTGATATGAACGGTAGATACTTGAAATTAGTTGACATCATATGCAACCTAAAATATTTCCCTATCATCTGACATTACAAAAATTTGTGCATATGTTATAATACAATGCTTTCTTCTTGTGTTACTGTTAATATGTAAACTAAAGATTAAATGTTTTGTAAGATTAATATGGATACCACCATAATGATTATTATATCTAACTATGAAATAATTTTTTTAAATAACAATTTTACAAAAATGAGTAATGTTGATAGATCTTGGATATATAAATGATTAACACTGAATCTCCATTTATTAAGAAAAGTTTATTCCAAATTATTTTGAGTGGACATGATATGGGTAGCCATTAATTTGTAGCATCTTAAGGGGTAATGAAGTAAACTCGTCAATAAATGTAGATGGGTTTGAAGGGGGAACTAGATTTATAACAAATAATATGTGTGCAACTAAAAATCCTTACACCCAAATGGTTTATGATGTAGCCGGTTATACCTTTCAGGAAAATATAGAAAATCTTGAAAAGAACCGAACCTAACTATAAAAAAGTTTTCTGACTTACTAAAATTAGCTGACCAAAAATTATGGACAAATTGTGAGACCATGACTCAATTATCTTCAATTGCTCAAATATTGAACATAAAGTCTAAAGGCCATATTTCTGATTGAATTTTGGATAAAATTCTTGCTTAATATAATGAATCATTGCCTCCTGATCATAAAATGGTTGATGATTTTTACAATATGAAGAAACTTATTAGGGGTCTTCGTTTGCCAGTTGAGCAAATTTATTGTTGCAATTTGGAATGTATGTTGTTTTAGGGAGATGATGTGGAATTACAAGAGTGCAAATTTTATGGTCAATATAGGTTAAAACCAAGAAAGCGTACTACGAAGCAGAAATTAGTACCTTAGAAGCAGATGTATTATTTCCCGCTAACTCCAAGACTTTAAAGGCTATATGCCTCTGATGTTACTGCATCTCACATGAGATGACATAATGATTATGGACAAGAAGATGAAATAATGAGCCATCCATCGGGTGCACTAGCATGGAAACATTTAAATAACACCCATTTTAAGTTTGCAGTCAAAAGTTGAAATGTGAGGTTGGGATTGTCGATAGATGGATTCCAACCTTTTGGTCAATCTAACTGATAAGATTCATCATAGCCAATCATAATTACTCTTTATAATTTGCCTCCATGGATATGTATGAATGAGACATATATGTTCTTGACAGTAATTGTGCCAAGGCCTACGAATCCAAAGCATAAAATTGATGTATTCTTAAAACCATTGGTATACGAATTGCATTATCTTTATGAATTTGGTGTGGAGACATATGATGTGTCTCTTAAACAAAATTTTTTAAAAGTAGCTTTGGTGTGGACTATTTGTGATTTCCCTGTGTATGCTATGTTGTCTAGATGATATCTTGATCTATTCTAAGAATGAACATGACTATATTACGCATCTCTGAATTGTGTTACAGACCCTACGAGAAAAACAATTGTATACTAAGCTAAGTAAGTGTGATTTTTAGCTTCTAGAGTTATCTTTTCTAGGACATGTTGTCACTTCTCAAGGGATTATAGTTGATCTTAGTAATATAGAAGTTATTGTTAATTGGAAACCACCACAGAATGTGACAGAAGTGAGAAGTTTTCTGGGTTTGGCTGGTTATTATCGTCAATTTGTGAAGGGGCTCTCGGTGATAGCATCCCCTTTAACTAAATTGTTACAGAAAGGAGTGAAGTATGAATGGTTTGATAGATGTCAGAATACTTTTGACCAACTAAAAAGTATGCTTACTGAAGTATGTTATGTTTAGTGATGCATCTAGAAATGGTTTGGGTTGTATTTTGATGCAGGATGGAAAAAAGGTAGTTGCTTATGCCTCTAGGCCACTAAAGCCACATGAACAAAATTACCCTACATATGATCTGGAGCTCGCAGCAGTAGTGTTTGCCTTAAAAATTTGACGTCACTACTTATATGGTGAAAGGTGTAGAATTTTCACAAATCATAAGAGTCTGAAGTATCTGCTTACCTAGAAAGAACTCAATTTGAGACAACGGCATTAGTTGGAACTGTTTAGAGACTATGATTGTATTTTGGACTACCATCTGGGTAAGGCTAATGTCATAGCTAATGCCTTGAATCGGAAGACCATTTCAGCATTATTAGTGTAGCATAGTGAATGGGGCCTTGTATCTGAAGGAGCTTTAATAGCTTAGTAGAAAACTAGGCCTACCTTAAGGCAAAAAATTTGTGATGCTTAGAGAGTTGATGATAAGTTGCAACAACTTATCTTGGTTACTCAGGAAGGTAAACAACTTGACTTTTCTATGAAAAGAGATGATGATTTGTATTATAAAGATCAATTGTGTGTGCCAGCTAATGATGAACTCAAAAAGAAGATGTTATTTGAGGCTCATAATACTGTTTTCACTATGCATCCTGGCGGAAATAAGATGTATCAAGATCTGAAGCAACATTACTGGTGGTCGGGTATGAAACGAGATGTTATGGATTACGTAGCTAAATGTTTAACATGTCAACAAGTTAAAGCTGAACATGACATCCTATTTCTATTCTTCAACGAAAATGGGATAACATTACTATAGATTTTGTTACTGGACTTCCTCTTACTCAGAAGAAGCATGATGTTGTATGGGTGATTATGGATAAGTCCACCAAGTCTGCTCATTTTCTGTCTGTTGGTCCTGACTATTCTTTGGATAGGCTTATGGACTTATATGTGAATGAAATAGTGAGACTGCACAGAGTACCGATATCTATTATTTCTGATCGCGATCCTCGATTTACTTCAAGATTTTGGAAAAGTCTGCAAAAGGCTTTGGGTACTCAAGTTAAGTTCAGTATTGCTTTCCATCGCTAGATAGATGGACAATTTGAACAGGTTATCCATATTTTAGAAGATATGCTTCGGGGCTGTGTGTTCGAGTTTCTAGGAAGTTAGGATAATTATCTGGCTCTGATGAAGTTTGCTTACAACAACAATTATCAGACTGGCATTAGCATGGCACCTTATGAAGTGATGTATGGTCGAAGGTGTAAAACTCTGGTGTGTTGGACTAAATTGAGTGAAAATATGATAATTGGGCCTGATATTATGAAAGATACTGAAGAAAAATTTTAGGTTATTCAACATAGGTTGAAAGCTGCTAGTGATAGGCAGAAGTCCTATGCTGATCTGAAAAGGAAGGATATTAAATATCAAGTAGGTGATAAGGTGTTCTTAAAAGTGTCACTGTGGAAGAATATACTTTGGTTTAGTAAGAAAGGTAAGCTCAGTCTGCGATATATTGGTCCATATGAGATTCTTAAGAGAATCGGACTAGTAGCATATTAATTAGCTCTTCCTGAAGAATTGGCCAAGTTACATGATGTATTTCATATTTCCATGTTGAGAAGATGTCGGTCTGATAATACACATAAAATTCCTGTGCAAAAAATTCAAGTACAACCTGATTTGTCTTATGAAGAAGGGCTTGTGTCTATATTAGCTAGAGAAGTCAGACAACTCAGAATAAGTAAATATCTTTGGTGAAAGTACTCTGGCAACATCATGGACTTGAAGAAGCAATATGGGAACTAGAAGAGAACATGAGAGCTCAGTATCTTCAACGATTTTAATCAAGTATAATTTTTTAAGGACGAAATTCTTTTAAGGGGAAGAGAATTGTAAGGCCCTAAAGTACACCCTAGTTGAAATAAGACATGTTTATGAAAGTACATATTTGATAGGAGTTAGAATTGTGCTATGATTAGAATATGAAAGACATATGACTTGAATTTTTGGTCAAGTGGATCATATTTAGTGGTTTGGAATGGATTGATACCATTAGAGAATTAAGGTACTTAAAAGTACAATTTTATCTAGGAAAATTGTCAAATGGTAAGTTAAGTTGGTAAATGAAAATTAGAATGACTAAGCTTATGAATTAAAGACATTTGGCATAGTTTATGCATTAATATTTGGCAGCATAATAAAAAGACATGTGGCCTAATTGAAGTGTTACAATTGGCAGTGTAAGTGGTGGGCAAATGGGCTTCATGCTTTGGTGTTAAGTGGCATGTTAAGTTAGTGACACCTAGCTGGTGATAAAGCAAGTTTCTGCTAGAGTAAATCCAGTTTTGTCCATTATTCACCTTGCTTCCTTCTCTCCACCGAAACTCCCATTTTCTCTCTAACTTCTGGAATTTTTGCCAGACTTTGGATTGTCATCACTTGAATTTTGGTAAGCTATTGAATTTAGAAAAAGATTATACTAATTTTCTCTACTAATGTTATGTTAATGTTGAAATTTGCTCATAAAACCTAGATATGTGCTGATTGCTTGGAAGGATTGGTTTGGCTTGATCTTTGGAGTTGTTTTTTTTAAGTTTAAAGAGGTAAGGGAGTACTAAACAACATGGATATTGGTTTTTCCTTACTATAGCAATGATTCCAATGCATTTTATCTTCCTAATAGGAGCAAAACATCTTAGTTTAACAACCATAGAAAATTTCTTCCTCCAAATCATCCATTTAGATGCAATAAACAAAAGGTCATTAAGAATAGGATGGTACAAACAACTCCTACCCCTTATAAAGCTGGTGAAGAGATATTGCAGGAGATTGATAAATCAGGGTTGCTAAAAGTTACAAAACTTGAAGATGAAGAAGTTAATAGAAGCATTAGTAAAAACTTCGGTTGGAGAAAACAAAGTGTCTTTTGAGATTTTCCATATTGAAAAACTAATTTGATACGTCATAATCTAGTTGTGATGCATATTGAAAAAAATAATTTTGAAAATTTGTTCAACATTATAGTGAACATTAAAGTGAGGGCAAAGGGCCATGTAAAATCTTGAGCTAATTTGAAACTTTTTTTGAAGAAGGAATGAATTAGATAAAGATCTTTGCACACGTAAATATCTAAAAGCACATTTTGAATGGTTAAAAAGTATAAAGTTTCCCGATAGTTATGTTTCGGACTTAGCAAGGTGTGTGGACATGAGGAAGTATAAATTATTTGGGATGAAAAGTCATGATTGTCATATGTTTATGCAAAGGTTAATTTTAATTGCATTTCAGGTGTTGCTACTGAATAAGGATTAGGAAGTTATAATAGAATTAAATTTGTTTTCCAAAAGTTTAACATCATCTGAAATAAAGTTGGCTGAAATGGAAAAACTAGAAAGGAAAATTTCAATTATCTTGTGCAAATTAAAAGGGATTTTTTCTCTAAGCTTCTTTGATTATATGGTGCATCTACCGGTACATTTAGCACACGAGGCTAAACTTACTCGTCCAGTTCAATATCGATGGATGTATCCATTTGAGAGGTAATTATTGTTAATATTTAAATAAAATTTATAGCATTTTTTAGTCAGTAATTGTAATAACCCTATTTGTAATGTAGGTATTTGCATCACTTGAAGAAAATTGTTAAAAACAAGGCTAGAGTTAAAGTTTCACATTATTTTGAGCCGCATATGCACACAAAAGAAAGAAAAGTTGCTCGTAATAATGATGGGGATGAAATGGGTGATGTTGATGGTAACTTATCCATTTTCACATATCTTGGACTAACATATAGACTTTTAACAAGAAGAATGTTAACAGAAGAAGAAATAAAGGTTGCCCATGGTTACATTTTATTGAATTGTCAAGGGGTTAAACCTTTCGTGTAGCAAGTTTAAGTTAATTTTGAAATTGATTATTTAAGTTTTCAAGGTGAGTGGTGTTCACAACTAAAGCACATAATAATGTCTTTATGTTAGACAAGGAATGCTTACGTGAGCTAATGGCCAAAAAAACACAGGATGATGCTAATAAAGAAGTTGAAAGCCACTTTTCTCGATGGTTCGAGAAATATTTAAGTTGTGACTTGTAATAATTGAAATGGTTGAATTATCATATCAAAGTATTTAAATGACATTATACTAATTAACATGATTAAAAAATTTTGACGTAGGCCTCAGAAAATCCAATAGAGAACAAGTTCATATGTGATCTTGTAAATTGTTAAATCATATTTGGTGTATTTTATTAATGGATACAAATTTTATATAGAATATCATGGTCATAGCATGGAAACAGTAAATAGTGGGGTTTGCATATAGGGATAAGTGATGGATTATTATGGTAAAATTATTAAGGTACTTAAAATTGAGTGCCCCGTATTGTCAATTAAACTGAGTGTGATATTTAAGTGTGAATGGTTTGATCCAACTCCTAATGTTGGAACAAAACTGCAAAGTCGATACAATCTAATTGAAATTAACTAGTGAAGAAGATTTAGACAATTTGAGCCTTTTGTGTTGGCGATGTAAGCAACCCAAGTGTATTATATCCCTTTTCCCAACTTAAGACGAGATAAGTCAGATTGGTTGGTCGTTTGCAAAGTAAAACCTAGAGGTGTTTTTGAATTACATGGAAAAGAAAAAATAAGAGAATTGAAAGTGAAGCGCTTCATGAAGATGTTC
The DNA here is from genome assembly GCA_026874005.2 of Erythroxylum coriaceum. NCBI lineage: Eukaryota > Viridiplantae > Streptophyta > Magnoliopsida > Malpighiales > Erythroxylaceae > Erythroxylum > Erythroxylum coriaceum. The sequence goes on along the minus strand of JANQAP020547690.1, from coordinate 4,790 downwards.
ATGAAATAAATGCATGTGTAACATATGAAGAGAATGAACCTTTGAACGATCCAAATAATGAATATCCTCAAATTTCATCTGGAGAGGATGAGGAATCTATAGAGGGTGAGAGATCTAAAGAGGAACCTAACTTTGATTTTAATTCTTCAGAAAAAAAGATGATGATGATTTTGATTTACAATTAAATGATGATAGCGATTAATTTATGCAAATAATAGAATATTATATGAATAAATTTATTATTACATCAACAATATATTGTTATATATTTTATTTATATTATTTTATTAGTGAAATAATCAATAAAATGTGAATTTCAAGTTAAAAATATGCCATGAAAGAGGAAAAAGGATATCCTGTGGCCAAGGCTGAGGTTATCACCATTTGGAGGAATCAGTACACATCTAGGTGAAGCATCATATCCTGAAGATTCTATAGAATCAAGTGCTGCATGTCCAGCTAGTGCACATCCAGATGAGGTATCACCTTCCCCTCCTACAGTCCCTATAGAGTCACATTCCCTACCTACTGCTACACCATCTAACACCCCTACTACATCTAAACCATCAGATGCTAATGATGCAACATCTACTCCCAGAACAGAATCTGAATCTATACCAACAAAGATATCAGGGGTAGATGTTGCAGACGAAGGAGGCAGCCTCCAGCCTGGAGCTAAGGGTGTTGACGGAAGAATTTACATTACAATTGTCAACGATCTATGAGTGAAATTCTAAAAGTTTTGTAATACATGATACACCATAGGTTTACACTAAAGTATAGGTTTTAATTTGAAAATGATCTAAATTAGTTTATACATTTGGCTGGTTCCGTCTGGAACGTGCTCTAGAAACATTTCATTCAAGTACTTCAGAAATATATCATTCAAGTTCAAGGAGAAGATAGAACTTAAGGGTTATATATGGAAGAATATCTCTAAAGGGACAAAGGATTTTTATTAATAGGAGTTTGAGGTATAAAAAATCAAATTCTTTAATCTTTTTTATTTTATTTAATTTTATACATTAATTAGATAAATATTGTAGTTTATAAGGACTTATGATATGTTTTTATTTTTTATTTTTCAGAAAGAATTTTTTTAGGATTCAAAATTTGATGTTGTCATTTATGATGTATGGGCGAGGCGTGCTCGTGCACATTTTAAAGACTTTATTGGTTTAATACACAAGAATGATGTATGACCTCCTTATATATCTGAAGAATATGGAGTCGTTGGCAGCAGTACTAGGCAACACCTGAGGCAATCTCCATTTCAGAGCACAATTTTGCAAACAAACGGGGAGGACCGGAGGGAGAGAGTTTACCTGTACACACTGGAGGAAACCTACCAAGAGCATGCAGAGAAACTTGTAAATATCTACACTTTACACTTATATTCTAATTTTGTACTAATTACTACCAATTAGATTTCAATGCAATTTGATGTATGAAATTTAGAATAAAAATATATGTGTATTATAGAGAATGATAATTTTATAAATGTCTGTTGCCATGAATGGTTATGTTGTTGAGAAAAGTTTTTTGTTTAACAGGGGTAAATATTATAAAAATAGAGGAAACTCTACTGAAATTTTTGTAAATTGTATTTCACTTATAACACTTAATTCTGATGTTGGAAAAGTCTATATTATGATTTTATACTTATATTTTGAATTTCGTACTTATTACTACTAATTAGATTTCAATATAATTTGATGTATGAAATTTAGAATGATAATTTTATAAATGTCTGTTGCCATGAATGGTTGTATTATTGAGAAAATTTTTTGTTTAATAGGGGGTAAATATTATAAAAATAGAGGAAACTCTGCTAAACTTTTTGTAAATTATAGTTCACTTTTAACACTTTATTCTGATGTAGGAAAAGTTTATATTATGATTTTACAGTTATGTTCTGATTTTTGTACTAGTTATTACCAATTAGATTTCAACGTAATTTGATGTATCAAATTTAAAATAAAAATAGATGTGTATTATAGAGAATGATAATTTGATAAATGTCTGTTACCATGAATGGTTGTGTTGTTAAGAAAAGATTTTGTTTAACAGGGGGTAATATCATAAAAATAAAGGAAACTTTGCTGAAACTTTTATAAATTGTAGTTCACTTATAACACTTTATTCTGATACAGAAAAAGTCTATGGGCACGAAGCCTGCACTACGTCAGCTCTTTTTGCACATCCATACTAAGAAGCATGATGGTGTGACCTTCGTCAACACTCGATGAAGACAACTTAACGTATGTAAAATTTATACTTTAATATTAATATGATAAATAATATTAGTTAAAAATTATCACTTATTAATATAAACAATTATAATGATAGGAGTAAATACAAGAAAGCATTAAATGATAGTCTCAAAACTCTGAACATGTTGATGAGAGTTAGACATATCTTGATGAATTGGTGATAGGGACTGCCGTGAAAGAATTTTTGGCTTAGGTTCTTTTACAAACACATGCTATTCATAATCCTCCACATCCACTACAACTGCATCTAGTAGGTAGTCTGCATCTAATGAGAGAGTCATTCAGCTTGAGAGTATAGTAAAAATGCGGCAATTTAGTTGCGATAATCAATAGAGTACATAGCCCAACCCCATAATAAGGTGGATGAGTTGAAGGAGAGGGGTAGCACCTCATCACAGCAGTTAGATCATCCTCCTTCACCAACTGCATATCTTAGATTTATAATATTTAAATATTCAAATGGATTTTATTTGATGTTTTGCTACTCTTATGTTTTTTTATAAATTCTTAATTTAAAGTAATAACATACATTTTCAAGATACTTATTGTTGTACATTATAATTTTTATATTATATTACCAATCAAGATATTTTTATATTATATTATCAATCAGGATTATATTATTTAGAGAAATTAAATGTAGCAAAAAATCAATAGATTATCAACAGAAAATTCTGGTGGGAATTTGTAGTGATGGAGTTTTCGTAGCAAAAATTATCGACAAAAAAATGATATCATAGGTAAATTTCCTGAAGAAATTACGAAATCTGTCTTTAAAATTACCAATGGAATGTTATATTTCAAAGGTAAATTTACCAATGAAAATTGTTTATCCGTCGTTAAAATTACCTACAGAAATTGCAATTCCGTAATTACCATTTATGTAGGCAAATCTAGCGACAAAAATTGTAATTCTATTGCTAAATTTCCCAACAGACTTATAATTTTTGTTGGTAATTATAGCGCTAGAATATAATATTCCATCCAGAAATTTAGTGACATAAATTGTAATTCCATCGGGAAATTTTACCTATGGTCATTTCCCCAACGACTCTTTTTGTTGATAATTTCCATCTTAAAATTTGTTTCCCTACGAAATATTAGTATTTTCCATTGACAATTTCCATCGGTAAAACCAATTTTCTTGTAGTGTTGATTAGGGTTTGATTGTGTGTAAGTTTTAATTATTAACCCTCGATAATTTGCAAGCGCGCGGTTCATTTACGTAGTACCAAAGGTGTCGATCCCACGAGGAGGGAACTAATCTAATCCTAAAATCTATGGCTAGAAGCAAATAACAAAAATTCAAGATGCAAGGAAACTAATACAAGAATTTAATTCAATCAATCAAATTAATAATCAAACACGAAAATACTAATTATTAAACAATTTGCAATATACCCAAGAATCAACCGAAGGAAATTACCAATTGAGAGAAAGGAAATTTTACCTATCCTTAATGCTAACCTAATTGATTATGAATTATTGGATTATTAGTTCTAGACTATCCTAGGGTTGACTTCTCTCTCGAGTTATAACTATTAACCCTAAATTATACACCCCAATCAGATTATGGAGGTTGCAATCTCTCAATTCACAACCTATCCAAAACCCTAATTAGTTCTAAAGTTCTCTAATAAACTATCGAAAACCTATATAAGATCTCTCTCCGCATAAATTATCGATTTGATTTAATTCTGGTTTCTATTAATTCACCTAACTCTTGTTAGTCCAATTTAATCATTTTTCATTTGATTCACTCTCTCAATTTATTATCGAATTAAGCAATAGCAGAATCAAACTACAAAAATATCTAATAAACATATAAACAATCAGATTCTCTTTAACTCAAGAATAAAATTCAGAAGGTGAGCTTAGAACATCCTCGATATTCTAGATCCTACCATTAACTGTTCAATCCAATTATATAAAATAATAAAACTAAAAAGAACAGGAAATACAATCTAAAATGGATTATGGGAGGTAGCAACGTCGGGAAACCTCCTGATCTAGGAAGTATTTCGATTCAGCTTCTTCTTCTCTTCCTCTATCTCTCGATGATTTCTCTCGATGATTTCTCAAGGTGGCCGATGCAAAAAGCTCTTTTCTCTGCCACTTTTTGTTATTTTTATATCCTCTTATATTTTGGGTAACCGTAGGGTTTTTCTGGGGTCTAAAAGGTCCAAAAATCCCTCGAAACTTGACATTCGTGAGTGTCTGCACGTATACCCGATGTAGGCCATGACCGTGGCACTTTAGGCCACAATTGTGGCTCACATCTAAGCCTTTTGTCATGATTGTGACATGCAAGTCACGATCGTGAGTCATTCTGTCACGACCCAGAACCATATCGGGCACATGACAACTGTCGCATTCCTGGGCTAAGGATACTCACGGTACCCTTAACCTGACTATGCAAGGCTAACTGAATATCAATCTTAACGACAATACAAAATGTTCATACATAAAGTCATTTACAAACCACAAGACAGACAAGAGTTAATTTACAAAATTATA
>JANQAP020547614.1:0-14602 GCA_026874005.2 Erythroxylum coriaceum | reverse complement strand
ACATTCTTTTGTTTCTAACATTATTATTATTTGATTGTCATCAAAATTAGTCATCGTAAAGTCCTCTTGACTTAACATTAAAGGTGGGATAACATGGTAATATTTTGAAATTTTAAAAGACTAAATAATGATTTTTAAACTACTAAGGGCTTTTTATAATTGTCCACACCACATGGGACTTTGGAGTAATTAACCTAAAGAGTATTAAATTTGAAATTTTTTATTAGAAAAGCACTACAAAGTACAAAAATTACATATATGATGTTGCAATAATAAACGCTTAATCTTAAATAAAAATGGTAGTTAACAATATTGTTGGTCTTTAGATGGCACATAAGAAAAAGATGAATTGATTGTATGCACTTTTTGCCTTATTTGTAAGCTAATGAATAAATTACCTATTTTAATAAATGGTTATGACATATTCATATAAATAAAATCATAACAAGCACAATATTAGTAAAAAGGAGTAGGGAACAAGAGAAATTTTGATTTATAGTAGTTTAGCCAAATAATCATTGAGCTACTTCACTCTCTAGTGGTGGGGTTGTCGATGTCCCCAAAATAATTCTGATTCTTCAAACTTTTGTAGTAATTGTGGAATCAGGTCGAATCCCTGGAGAACTAAACACTGGTTTCTTAATTTCAAGCAATAAAATAAAAAGGAGGTTTTGATTAAGAAACTAATTAACTAAAATTAATACAAAAATTAAATCAACTAAATTTAAAAATAAGAAAGTTAAGATTACCAAACTCCGATTCAAGGGAAAGATCTTATCTAATTGTAACATTGATCATTGGTTCAAAAAGATTATTTTCACAATTCAAGCAATTAGTCCAAAACATATTAGGATAGTCATAACAAGTCTCAAATTTTCCTAAATTAGTTGGTTCAAACCCAGCATCCAAACCAATACTTATCATCCATTAACTGGGTGTGATAACATTCCATATCAAATAAATGATAGCAATAAGTTTCATGAAAAAGACTAAACCCTAAATTAAATAATCAAGATAATTGCAACTGTTAAATTTACTTTTCTTGCTTATCATAAGTTAAATATGGAAATTCATAAATAATTTATTTGTTACTTGTACCAATCTTTTATGACAATTACAGATCACTAAATTTATAGATAGCGATAGAATAATCAATATTAAATTAAATTGTCAGATCAATCGAATCTTAATCATTCATAAAATGTGATAACTCAAAACAAGAAATACTTGAATTAAAACGTGAATATAAGGTTTAGAACACAAAATCTCACAAAGTTACAATTAGAATATCAAATTCTCTTGAATCAGAAAGATTGAGTTTAGCCATACATGGCTTTCGTTCCAATAACAAAAATAAAAGAAAGACTAAGAATTGCTGAAAACATAAGAAGAGAGAACCTTTTTCTGTTGTGAGGAACGTCCCTTTTATAGGACTTTCTAATCTAATCCTAATTTAACTCTAACTTGTAAAGATGTCTATCTAAAATGAATTCAAATTCCTACATGATAAGGATAAGAAGAAGTTTCCCAGTTAAACTCCAACTCTTCAAGTGATCAGCATTATCTATTGCATCAATCTATTCATTTTATTCAAAATTTGTGATTATCATCAATAGAGTCCCAATTTGATGCAATCTCTACTTTTCTTCTCCTAAAACAAAAAAAACATTTAATTTCCATATTTAAGCATCAAAATAAATCCAAAACAAAGGAAACCAAACCAAACCAAACATACCCAAATTCCCGCCTAAGCAGGGTATGAGGAGGGTAAGATGTACGCAGTCATGCCCGCATCTCTGATGGAGATACAGAGACTATATCAAAGGAGATAATATCAAATAATATAGCAAGATGAGATCTTATCAAATTCCGCTCATGCTTGTCCTCAAGCATACATCAATTCAATACATTAATCATCTTCATAATAACCTCTCATTTCCTTTCATGTAATCCAAAAATATCCAAAAGCTAATTCATATTTAAGGGTTAAGATAAAATAACAATCAAGAGAATAAGCACTCATAGGACACATTGTTAAAACATAGCATCTCATCAATTTCATCAAAATCAAATGAACAAGACTTCACACCCTCACAAGGATTTCACTCTATATGCTCAAAGTGTTTATAATTCATTAAGCTCTCAAATCAAAACATAGCGATTTATTTCTATAAGCTTGCTCAAGAATCATATCTCCACCACTAAACAAAATGAACCTAATGTATAAATCAAAAGGACTTAATAAGGGTTGTAATGTGGCTTAGGTAAGATACAACAAACGGGACTTTTTGGCTAAATAAATTGAAAGGAATCATACAAACTTATCCACATAAGTTTCAACTTAAATCAAAATTCACTTGGTTTAAATGACATGTCTTTCAATCACTTTGTCTTTTCTTTTCTTTTCTTTTCCTTTTTCTTTCTAAAACAAAAATATCAAAGAGGAGATTTTGTTTTTGTTTTTGTTTTTGTTTTTTTAATACTTTTCCTCCATTCTATAAAAAATCAAAACAATGCAACTTAAATCATCTAATTAACTTTTCATGGAAATAGTCAAAATCCTATGCATATAAGCTCGATACAGTTCCTTCAATTTAGGGGTTCAAAATTATTAAGGATATCAACAACAAAAGGGTAAATTCGGCTTGTAACATGGTTATTATGTAAGAAAGAAAGGTTAAGGCTGAAATTGGTTTTCTAAGGATAAAAAGTGAGTAGGTTTGTTTAGTAAAAAAAAAGGTTATCCTAAATGCCCTCATCATCTTTATACACAGATTCATCAAAAATATGGTCTCAACACGTATTCAAAAGATAGTTCTAACATAGACAGGCTATGTTTGATGACACACAACAAAAAGATATATGAGCACATATGTGATGAATACTCTTAGGCTCAAAGCTCACGTAGGTGTCAAAAATTGCATCAAGTGTTGCACACTCTCATTCAACAACTGAGATACTTAAAATAATTTAATAAAAACACTAATCATGCTTACCTCTCTCAAGCATTAGATCTTAAACCAAAAATGCATCCTAACTTAAGAATCATTCATGAACAACAATCAAAAAGTTATGAAGTTATTATGAGGAATAATTAACACATGAATCAACATATCATGAGTCCAAGTAAAGTCATAAAGTTCATAGTAATGAAAACTCGCTTCCCCACACCTGTATCATACATTGTCCCTAATATATGCATAATATACAACTCAATCAAGATAATCAGACAAAATAAAGCATAGAGGACTCCCCTAAATTGTGAGCATCTGAAAGTTATCTGCACACGTTTATTTTTTGTACTAATTTCAGAGTCTGTAGCAAAATTTTCGTTTGCTACGGTCTTGGTGTTAGCTGTTGAACTCTCCACAATCGTGACTAGTATTCAACAATAGACAACTCCGAAAAATATAGAAAACAACTTAATAATAATTAAAATTGAACTGAACGGATAACAATAGTGATTAATGAAAACAATTTAAATATAGAAAAAAAGAAGGAAAAAGGTAAAGTGGGTGAGATGATGAAGACATTTAATACGCGAGATAAAAAAAATTAATGAAGAGAATGGAGCACAAGAAAAAAACTACAAGAGACAGAAGGAAGATGAGCCTAGGGTATAATTGAATAAACACTGGGAACACCAGTAGCCAATATATGTTGAGACTAAAGATGAAGAAAAATTTCAACATGAGGAAGAGAAATACGAGAGTAGCTGATACGTCAAAAATGTCAGAGGTGCTTGGTCGACTATGGAAGTTGGTGCGTCGAGTGGACAGGGACTGCCGCTGGTTGTGTTCATTTGGAACTACGTTGGAGTTTTTCCACAAGTGAGGTTAAGAGTTGGTGTTAGGGGCTTGCGGTGGTTTGTCATGAGTGTTGCTGGTTTTGTGTGTGCATAGGATGAGGTTGTTGGTGGACTGCATGTAGGTTGCTGTTGTTGGACTGGAGACTGGTGAAGCATTGGGCGTCTGGCATGTGCGTGCTTAGGGAGTGGGTGCTGTGTGAGTGACCTGCATTGTTGCCTTTTTTTTCCAACGTTGCAAGAAAATTTATGCTAGGTGTATGCTAGCTGGTGGCGATGTGGTGATGGGCATTGTGGGTGAGAGGTGAGTGTGTAGTGGAGCTGCTGTTGAGGTGTGAAGAGCCTGCTGCATCGGTGTTCAAATTTTCCTGCGTTGTTGGGCGTTGCAGCTGAATATGTAGTAGAGCTGCTGGTGGTCTGCGTAGAAGCTTATGGTCTACGTGAGATGGAGCTTGTTGGTTTTGATTTTAATTAGCTACAGCGAAGATAACGTGGTGTAGGGGAAATGGCTGCTTGGGTGTTCAAATTTTGGGAATTGTCTTTTCCTGCAAAACCCGAAAGAAGCAGATTAGGCTTTTTGTGAATAATTAAAAATAATAATTAAGTAAATAACGTAATTAATTAAACGAGAGAATAAAAAATTTTCAGTTTTTTTAAATTTCCAGAACACTAATTCACATAAGGTGAGATTTCACCTTATGAGATTTAGTAGTATGGAATTTTAGGGTCTTCATTAAAAAAAACTAAATTCCATAAGACGAGATCTCACCTTATGAGATTTAGTAGTCTGATTAGGATCTTCATTCCAGAGCACTATATTCTATAAGATGAGATCTTGCCTTATAAGATTCAGTAATCTAAAATTTTAAGACCTCCTTTTCCCTTTAAGCCAATAAATTTATGTTTTAAAAACAAACAAATGCATCCTAGAAAGAACTAAAACAAAATAAAATAAAACTATCATATTTTGGGTTGCCTCCCGAAAAGCACAATTGTTTAATGTCGTTATGCTCAATGACGCCGGTTCTTCTCAAACTTCTTCATATGATGGAAGTTTCAAATCAATATTCATCGCATTAGAAATAGTCATCTCCTCATAGCATGGTTTCAGTCTATGTCCATTAACCTTAAAAATCTTTCCAGTCTCTTAACTTTTTATTTCCACTACACCATGAGAAAAAATATTAGCAATAAAAAATGGACCAAGCCATCTAGAACGTATCTTACCTGGCATAAGCTTTAATTGAGAATTATACAATACTTATTAATTAAATAAAGTAATCAATAAGTGGCTAGTAAGTAATACATCCACTAGACTTGTTGTTGGCCCCAAACTTTTCTTGGAAGTTAGAATTATTAAATGAGAATTGTTGGCGTTTAGTCATGAGTAAAAATCGGAATTCTTGAATTAGAAATTTTTGGAGTTTATTTATGAATGTTTTTAATTACATATGGTTGCATGGATTAAATGGAAGAGTTATAATTAGGTTAAGGAGTTAGAAGGTATTAGAGTAAACATGGAAGGGTAAGTTTGGAAGATTAGAGTTTGTTTTAGATTAATAAGAGAAGAACAAATGAAGGGTATGTGAGTGAAGAAAAAAAGAGACGTGTTTGTGAGGTTAAGAAAGAAGGAAAAGAATAACCTAGAAGAAACTAGAGAAAGAGGAAGAAAGTCATGTAATAATAAGAGAAAAGGGAGACACGTGTTTGAGAGGTTAGGGAAAAAGAGAGAGAGTCGTGTAAAATAAGAAAGAAAGAGAGAAGAAAAATGTAGAAAGAAGTAAAAGAAGATAAACAGAAACCGAACCAGAAAAGAAGAAGAAAAGAAAGATAAAGGAGATAAGAAGTGGAAGAAGAAGGTTCAGCTGAGTTTATAGGTAACCTTTATTTATTCTTCTTGTTTTGATAGAAAAAGGAAGTAGAGAAAATAGTTTATGTGCTAAAAAATGAAGAGAGAAAGAAGAAGAATAAGAGATTTATGTTCTTAAATTTTCATGAACTTTTAACTAGATCTTAGTTCTTCTAGTTAGATAAACTAAGAGTAGATTAAGTCTAAGCTTATTTTTTTAGATGATAGAGCTTTATGGAAGTTCTATTCATATATGATGTTGAATGAAAATATGTTTGTTTGAAGCGAACCAAGAAAGTCGAAACCAAGAATAAGGGGAAAGACAAACTTAATCTTTGAGTTACAAGTAAATAGGTGGGTAGTATGTTTATAGTTATTATGATGATGAGTTAACATATTTGCTTATACGTATGCTAAATTACTTGTAAAATGTTTTGTCAATTTGATATTATGTTTACTTTGAAAGATACTGCATTTTGTATTGATGAAAAACAAAAAAACTTTAAAAAGCATGAAAATATAAACATGATATGAAATATGTAAGCATTGGAAATTTGCTTGTATGTGTAAGAGAGATACCATTTCGTTCGTCATGTGCACGTTGACCTAAAGCCTTCTCCCGGTTGCCCACTTATGGCACATGAGGTTCAAAAAATGGACTCATTCTATTCAAGGTGTTAACTTTGGTTTCACCATTCTGTTTTATGAGATTCTCTCGAGCCATATTGTTGTGTACTTTGTTGTGATTTACTGAGCATGACTCATAATTGAATGCTTTGTTTGATGATTGTAAAATATATGATATGGATTATGTGACTGTAATTTAAATTAAGTATTATGTGAACTGGATTGGTGTATTTAAATATGCTTGCTTATGTATGTGTGTGGCTCATCACCAATGGCTATAAACATATTAGCCACTGAGTTTCCTAGATTACCCCATTATCTTTCCACTCCTCAGGTGTAAAAATAGCAGATTGGCATTGAACCTTGCAAAAACTTTAGCTGACTCCAAGAATTTATATTTCATTTGTAACTAAGTTAGTTTGGATCATTTTTGGTAGCTTTATAAGCATGTTAGGCATGAACATCCATGTTGTATTTTTGTATTATGCCACTGATGTGGCTTTTGTTTGTAATTGTAGCAATGCAAATACTCTGTTTTATCTGAGAAATGAATGATAGTAAGAGTTAGAAGAAATATTCATCTGTTCATATCCAAATTCCTCTTATGTTACATTGCTATATTTGTTTTTGGTTGGGAATGAAATTGATAGATGTTGAAGACTTTTGAATAGATTTTTCTAAAGTAAATAGTTAATTTAGGAGTTTTGTATGTATAGTCTATGATTGTTGGTGACGCAGAACGGAAACTTTGGGTTTATCGGCGTAAATCCCAAACACACACAACCCAGAATCCACCAGAAAAATAATAGAAACCAAAACTAATAATTTTCATTCCACTGTCAAATCAGAACATAAAGAGCCTTAAATAGTCTCTGGAAACCTAATTTAAGCAAAAGATCAAATTAGACATTTATTAAACAAAAGACCACCAAAAACTTTTATAAAACATATTATAATGGGAAATTTGACGCTCGAGCTAAAAGTTATGCCTGTTTCTTCATAATAGCTCTTTTATCCAGTCTCCTGTCCATCTCTTCTTCAAACTCCAAAGCCAATTGTCCTACATTAATCCTTCCCACCTGTGGAGAACTCAACCTTGAGTTATATTCTAGATAAAGCGGAACATCGTGACAAAACTTATAAAGGTCAGCTACATTGAAAGTACGAGATATGTTCATATCAGTAGGCAAGTCGATCATGTAGGCATTGTCATTGATCTTCTTAATCGCCTTATATGGCCCATATTTCCTTGCCTTCAACTTGTTATAGGAACCAACTAGGAACCTTTCCTTACGCAGAAACACCATAACCTGATCACCTTCAGCAAACAATTTCTTACGCCTCTTTACATCAGCTGCAACTTTATACTTTGCATTATTCTCTTCCAACAGAGTTTTCACTTCAGCCTGAACATTGCGAACTTGCTCAGCCATGTTCTCAGCGGCAATACTTGCTCCAGTAACCTTAGGAAGACGTGCCAAATCTAATGCATGCTTAGGAGGCTGCAAATACATTAAAGCAAAAGGAGATTTACCAATAGCAGTGTGAACTGCATTATTATATGCGAACTCAGCTTGAGCCAATGCCATATCCCACTGTTTTGGCTTATCCCTACAAATGCTTCGAATTAAATTTCCTAATGTTCGGTTCAAATTTTCAGTTTGCCTATTAGTCTGCGGGTGCGCAGTACTACTGAACTTTAAAGTAGTATCCATCTGTCGCCATAATGTAACCCAAAAATGGCTAAGAAATTTTGGATCCCTATTAGAAGTGATAGACCGAGGAACTCTATGTGAACGAACTACCTCACGAAAGAATAGTTGAGCTATATGAGACGCATCAGACGTCTTCCGACAAGGTATAAAGTGCCCCATCTTGGAGAACCTGTCAACCACAATAAACACAGAGTCTACCCCATACTAAGTTCGTGGAAGACCAAAAACAAAATCCATCGACAAATCCTACCATATGGCATTTGGTACATGTAGTGGCGTATAGACTATGCTTGCCCTTTAGAAGTCTGACAAATATAACACTTGCGAATAAAGTTACCCACGTCGCGCTTTAACTGAGGCTAGTAATACCGTTCAGTTACCCCAAGGATAGTCTTGTCACGCCCCAAGTGACCACTCAAACCTCCATCATGTAATCCTCGAATTAGCTTCTCTCTCAAGGAGCTTTGCGGAATACATAACTGATTGCCACAGAACAGATAGTCATTAACTATATGAAATTTGCCTTCTGTTTATTTAAGAACACATTTTTCCCATACCTCTGCAAAATCTTCATCATCTGAATAAAAGTCTTTCAAAAACTCAAACCCAATAATCTCTTATTGTATAGTGACCAGCAAACTTGCACGCCAACTCAATGCATCTGCCACCTTATTTAGTACACCTGATTTGTGCTTCAGAATAAAAGGAAACTTATGCAAATAGGTTGACCACCGAGCATGTATATTACTTAGACTTCTCTGACTGTTCAGATACTTCAAAGCTTGGTGATCAGTGTAAAGAATAAATTCTCGCTGAATCAGATAGTGCTCCTAATGTTTTAGAGCACGAACAATAGCATAAAATTCTTAGTCATAAGTGCTCCACTTTCGGCGTGCATCACTAAGCTTTTCGTTGAAAAATGCTACTGGTTTCTTCTCTTGTGACAAAACTGCTCCAATCCCAATTCCACTAGCATCACACTCCACCTTGAATAATTTCTCAAAACTAGGTAAAGCAAGAACAGGAGTAGTGCACAATTTTTCTTTGATGATTGCAAAAGCTGTGTCAGCTGCTTCACCCCATTGAAATTTACCCTTCTTTAAACACTCCGTAATGGGAGCCATTATACTATTGAAATCTTTAATAAATCGACGATAAAACGTCATCAGCCCATGGAAACTCCTCACCTCTTCCACCGTCTTTAGTGTAGGCCAATCACGAATGGTTATCACCTTTTCTTCATCAACTAATATTCCTTTCGAACTGACTACATATCCCAGGAATATCAATCGTCTTGTCATCCAATTGCACTTTTTTAAATTAATAAACAACTTATTTTCAGACAACACTTCCAATACAGCTCGAAGATGCTCCATATGGTCTCTCTCACTCCGACTGTAAATCAGTATGTCATCAAAATAAATGACTACATATTTTCCAATGAAAGGCCACAATACTTGGTTCATAAGGCGCATAAAAGTACTAGGTGCGTTGGACAGTCCGAAAGGCATAACCAACCATTCGTAGAGTCCATCCTTTGTCTTGAAAGCTGTCTTCTATTTGTCACCAGGTTTGACCCGAATCTGATGGTAACCACTTCGTAAATCAATTTTGGAGAACAACTTCGATCCCTCCAACATATCTAGCATGTCATCCAATCTCAGAATTGGAAAGTTGTATTTGACAGTTATCTTATTAATTGCACGACTATTAACGCACATCCTCTAGCTGCCATTTTTTTTTTGGGACTAGTAATGCGGCAACGGCGCATAGACTCATACTCTCTCGAATAAATCCCTTCTTCATTAACTCTTCCACTTTTTCCTATAGAATCTAATTCTCCTTGGGGCTTATCCGATAGTGTGGTAAATTTGGTAAGCTCGCTCCTGGAACCAAATCAATATGGTATTGAATATCTCTCACTGAACTCAGTCAAAAGGGACTGTACCCTCTCAGGTATTCCCTCTCTCTGCTCTTTTTTTCCTTCTACTACTAGAGCTCGTACTACCACGACATGTACCTCATGTGCTCCTTAACCTTCGATTCCAAATCAATTATTGAAGTAACTAAAGAAAGTAAAGACTTATCTCCGACTGTAGCCTTAGTTGAGCAACCATCTGAATTCCATTTCGGAACCATTGCGATCTTTCTGTCTTCTTAATTGAAAATATAAACATTGTCGTGCCCCCTATAGATCGCATCTACATCAAACTACCATGGGTGTCCCAACAACACATGACTAGAACCCATGTCGACTACATCGCAGACCACTTCATCACGGTAGTGCTGCCCAATTGAAATAGGAACTTTGCACACCTCAGTCACGCTCGTCTTAGGCCCTTTTTTAATCCACCCAATCACATAAGGCTTTGGATGTTTTTCAGTTTGTAGCTTTAGGTGTTCCACTAATCTTTTGGAAACGAATTTCTTACAACTCGCATTGTCAATAATTAAATCACAGACCTTTCCCTAACCACTGCAACAAGCTTTAAAAATGTTATTTCTTTGTGGAAATTCCTCCAGTTTTGTGGAACACATGACTCGCTGAACCACGCAATTTACATGCTCTCCCTGTTCCTCCGCAATCTCTGCACCATCCAACAGTTCGTCCCTGTCTTCTCCTTCTTCTACATACTAATCCTCCTCGTCATTCTCTCCAGCATCTATGAAATTCACTAGCTTCCTAGCTGGACACTAATTCGAAAGATGGCTTGGTTGACCGCACCTGTAACATTTAAACCCGCTGTGTTTAGTATATAGATTTGGCACTCGTGGGGCTTCCTTTATTGCTGTTGTTGAACATGCTCCGGTGTGGTTATTACTAGAAACCATACTCCTTTGGGTCTGATCTGCAACAGTTTTAAATTGATTTTGTTTGTCACTTGATGAAAATCTACCCCTATTCACTGCTACATTGGATGATTCACCCATGTCTTTTTTGTAGTTTGAAAAACGATTGGGTGTTTTCTCCATTAACTCTGCTTTCAAGGCCATGTTATGCGCCTTATCTACTGTCCAAATCACTTGCAGTCCAATCTTGTCTCGAATGGTCAACTTTAATGCCCCCAAATATCTAGACACCTGCTGTCCCTTATTCTCATTTAGGTTGTTTCGAACCGACAGCCTAGACCACTCCTCAATATAATCTGCAATAGTCTTATTACCCTGCACACAATTATAAAAACTCTGGAAAATAAATTGTTCATAATCTAGAGGTAAAAACCTGTTCATCATAAGTTGTTTCATTCGTCTCCAGGATCGTATAGGAGTCTTGCCTTGTCGTTGTTTATCCATCTGTAACTTCTCCCACCAAACAGCAACCCCGCTTCTCAACTTATACGCTACCAGCTTGACTTGTCATTCCTCCATGACTTCAGTAAACTCAAAAAATCTCTCAACCTTAGAAATCTAGTACAAGAACTCTTCAATCTACAGTTTTCCATAGAATAAAGGTATGTCTGCACGGATTCTATAGTCAGGTTGGTTTCGATTCTGTTGACGATTCCCTTGGTAATTCGCAAAATCGTCACCGGAATCTTCATCACTGAAATCTTTAAACTGCACGTGTCTTGCTACCCTAGCTGGACGTCCACCTTTAGGGCGGCCAAAGGCAAATCCCTCCACTCCATCTCTATTGGCAGGGGCAGGAGCATTGTCAACAGGGGCTTTGGGATTTGGTTGCCACTCCAATAGTTGCTATAGCATGGGCTCCAACCTCTCCATCATCTGTTGCTGCTCATTAATCGCTTCCCATAAATTAGCATCGGTATCCCTACGACCAGCATCGCAGGGATTAACTCTTCCGGCTTTGTTGTTGGCCATCGAACAAGGCAAATCCTTGGCTCTAATACCACTTGAAGCAGAATGGAAACTTTAGGTTTACCAGTGTAAATCCCAAACACACACAATCCGGAATCCACCAGAAAAAATAGTAGAAACCAAAACTAATAATTTTCATTCCACCGTCAAATCAGAACATAAAGAGCCTTAAATAGTCTCTGAAAACCTAGTTTAAGCAAAAGACCAAATTAGACATTTATCAAACAAAAGACCACCAAAAACTTTCCAAAAATATATTATAATAGGAAATTTGACGCCCGAGCTAAAAGTTATGCCCGTTTCTTCATAACAACTCTTTTAGCCAGTCTCCTGTCCATCTCTTATTCAAACTCCAAAGCCAATTGTCCTACATTAGTTGGATTCGGATCTTTTGATATAGGTAGTAGTTTTTATAGATAGCAAAAAGGAAAAGGGGGATGAAAATGTGTCCTGAAACTTTAATGAATAAACTGTATTGATTTAGGCAGAATTTGATAAATTTGTCTTCATGAAAGTTGTAGCTCTTTCTCTTAGCTTTTCAATGACACAAAGTTTATAATTTTTGGACTTCAGGATTCCAAATTTTGAAGATTAGAAGTGGGTATGCAAAAGCTATACTATTCATCAAATTGCATGATCGTGCAAATGCTATTTTAGTTGAAGAGTCGCGATCGTACACAAGCACGACCGTGACTCCCCCTCTCTCACCCCCGTGATTTTTGTTGTCACGGTCATGACATTTTCATAGCTGACATTATTTTTTTTAATTTTTTGTTTGTGTATTTGTTTTTACTCCCAATCGTGACTTATGTTTACTTTATTTATATTTATTTTTACTATTATTTTCCAAATTCCCCAATTTTGATACCTTGTTGCCACGAAATAAGAACCGAGACCTGGGGCTAACACTTGTCAATCAGTTGGGCTGGGCCACATTTGACATCCCTAACTGCCACTTAAAGAAAAGGGAAAGAAATCAACTTTAGAAGAGGAAATATGTGACCCACCTTAAATTATTAGTGTGACACCTTAAATAAATTCTCATTTAGAATTCTTATAATAGTTAGAATTTCTAAAAACAGCATTAAGTAATTATTAGAACTTTCAAATATGGTTTTGCTCCAGCTACTGGCGGGAATAGATTACCTGTTCTTGTTACACTATACCTACCTTGTTTTATGAGCATCCATTCATCCAATAAAT
Source organism: Erythroxylum coriaceum (assembly GCA_026874005.2). NCBI lineage: Eukaryota > Viridiplantae > Streptophyta > Magnoliopsida > Malpighiales > Erythroxylaceae > Erythroxylum > Erythroxylum coriaceum. Next base: position 1,584 of record JANQAP020547614.1, on the reverse strand, counting down.
GGGACAGACATCAATTGGATGGATAGATGTTCATAGAACAAGATTAGCACAGAGTAACAGAACAGGTGATCTAAACCAGCCAATGACCTGAAGCACATCTCTAGTCTAGCTATGCTAGCACTTTTTACAGAATTCTAGCCAATAATGGGCATACTTTTGCAGCTAAGAAATTCACATGACCTTAGTAGGGGATTTGCTAAAGAAAGAGAGCCTTTAACATCCCATTATTCCATGTTAAGGGTTAGGACCCTAGAATATTGTATACGAGAGATTATTGAGAAGTTACAAAAAAGTGCTTTTCATGCTCACACATCATTTAGTACACATACATGTTAAATTGATAATTGCACATAGTAAAATGATTGTACATGCATTCATTGACATTTTCTAGGTATAATTGAATTATAAATGTGCTTTTTGATATGACTTGTGGTTTATGTGTATTGAAAATTTCATTGGTGTGTATAAGAATGGATATAGAAATTTAGGTGAAATTTAGGAAAATTGTGAAAATTTGGGGTATTTTTGGACTAGGAAAATTGTCAAGTGGCAGGATAATTGATTTATGGTAGTAGAAATAAGAGTCAAATGGCAATAGAAATTTTGATAAATGACTTTAGGAATTATTGACAAGTGTCATTAAAATTTGGGAGACAATTGAATTAAAATTTGGAGTTAAATAGACTAGTTATAAATAGGGTCCAAATGGGACCATGTTAGAGTGACAAGTCGTAGTGATAAGTGTCACTACCACTCCCTACATCACTTATACGAAATTTAACTAGTGAAAGACAAGAATTTGTTGTCTTTCACTTGTTATCTTCTTTATCTCCTTCATGACTCTCTTCTTCATAATTTTTTTTTATTCACCAAACTTCCATCAACATTATACCTTGCTTTCATCTATCAATTACTACTTCCATCTTGCTCTCTCCTTCATTTCTCACTAAAAACCCAATGTTACCACCTTGGATGATGAAGCACATGTAAGAGAAGAAAGCTAGGGCTAAGTGAGATCTTGAAGAACTTGGAGTCTTATCAAGTAAGTTATGTTTTGATTATCATGGGTAATGTTAAATGAAACTAATTTGATGAGTAATTTGAGATTTATGAATTGATCATGAAATTATATGTGTAAATCGTGAGTGATGAAATGGGCATATAAATGTCTTATTTTTGCATATAAGATGATTAACCTTTCATAAGTTGTAGTAGAGATGAGTTTGAACTTGAAAGATAATTAAAATGTGTAATAAGAAGTGCAAAATTTTTGACTTGTAAATTGGATATTTATGTTTTGTTTTCTTGGTTTATTACATGAATTTCTTTTATTATTTTAGAGAAGAACTAATGTGAGTTTAGAGCTAATAAAAAGGAGTACTATGGTGTCTTGAAATAAGATGAATTAAAGTGATAGTTAAGATTGAAATGAAGGTGAAAAATGAAGTGAAACAAGTACAAGAAATTTGATAGATAAATGGAGTTTTCATCTTCTATTTTTAATGCCTAATTACATGAATTTTTGGGTAGTTATTATATGGATGAACTAGAATGATTTTGAGGTTAAAGAAAGGGCTAATGTAG
>JANQAP020546952.1:0-14608 GCA_026874005.2 Erythroxylum coriaceum | reverse complement strand
GATGATTATTGATTTATATTAAACTAGAGACAAATGGATACAATTTTCATGAAGAAATAGAGTTTGAATTCTGTCTCAACGAGTGTTGAAAATAGTCTTGAAGTTGAGTTTCAGATTTTGTCTTTGTTTCTGAACAGTATGGAATAAATTGTGTATAAATTTCAGAATACTGAGCCAAATTTTATGAAGTTAGGTTCTTTAGAATCTTAAGACATAGATAAACAATTGTTTAGAAGAAGACTTTGCCTAAAAACTTCATTTTCTAGGTGTAAAGTGGAAGTGAAGTTCAAAAAAAAAAAGAATACAGAAGAAGGGGTGCATCGACTAGAAGCAGGTCGCGTTGCGATCGTGACTCTGCATGGGCGACTGCAGAAGTCGCGATCAACATCGCTGGTGAGTCGCGACGTGATCGCCACCCCGAAGGTGATACGCAGGAGATGCCTTCTGAATATGTGTTGGTTTTTTGATGATATCTTGACCTGTAGATGCCCAAATGAGGTGATTTTTAATTCATATTAAATTAGAGACATAATTATAAAACTTTCTTGAAGAAATATAAATTTAATTCTATCTATAAGACTTTCAAATTTTGGTACAAAATTGAGACTTGATTGAGGTTGGAGTACTACCCGAGACAAAAATTATGTCCTAATGTTTTCATAAAAACTGAATAGATATAGGCTGAATCAGACAAAGGTGTCTTCACAAAATTGTATTTCATTCTCTTATCTTTCAATTGGTATTAAGTTCGTAATTTTTAGATATCTGAGTTGAAAGTTATATCTTGTACGAGCTGAGGGTATGATCATGAACTAGCCAAAATTTCAATTATACACAGTCTATGGTATTGTGAGCATAATTCATAGGATACTGAACCAAATTGAATAATCTTGGCATCGAAAGAAACTTAAGACAATGGGGAACACCTTTCTAGAAGAAAGTATCCTCAAATGACTTCATTTTCTTGGTCGAAAAGAACTTGGAAAGTTGACCCGAAAGTTGTTATAGGAAAAATCCGAATTTGATGAAATGAGTTATGAATTTCGATTTTTATGGCTTTATTGAGGTATAAATCATAACTATAAATGATACTTATGTGAGTTTGGAAATATGAATGATTATGTGATGAGAATAATGGAAAGATGCCTGAGATTGTCATTGAGCATGCATTACACACAATACATATATATATGTATGTGATTGGGTGTTCATATGATTGTCCAATTAATGATGTGTGTAAATGTGTATTATATGATGTTGATACATAGGAAAGAACATTCGCATCCAGATTCTTCTGGATTATGGATGCTAATGCTAATTTGGAGCGTACTGTGAGTAACCTAGACGGACTCACTCAATTAATTGTTTGTTTTATATTATGTTTGAATTATCGAATGAATATGATTTGATTATACTGATTCCGGACAATGAATGTCCGATGATTATGTGAATGAATGTGATATTTAAAGTGCTCCTTGCATATGAATATGATGAAATAAACGTGTTTTCTAAACCTAAATGTTGAATGCCGGACCAAGGTCTGATGACATGTGAAAGTGAATGTGTAAAGTGAAATAAAGTGACTGATTGAACATATATGACTAATGCATTTCATTACCTGAATGCATAATAATGTAAAGGCTGTTGTGACCGGAGTAGTTACTGAAAAAATAGCTTAAAGCTCAAAAAGTGGAAAAGAGCTTAAAGCTCAGGAAGTGATTAAGAGCCAAAGGCTCACTATGTAAAATGAGCCCTGTATCCCCAACAGATAAGGGACAGTTATTAATGAACCTGGTATCCACAATGGGTACGGGACAGTTATAGGCACTCGGTCACAATAGTAATAATTGAAAGTGAGTCTCATGAGCATTACATATGCATTTGATATGTATGTGTAAATGATTGAAATGCACTATTTGAATGGTTCAAATGTGAAATGTGAAATGTGAAATAAATGAATAAGGTGTTAACTGATACTACATGATGAATTAATGTAGTGATGAGAGTTATGTGATACCTTATGCAAAATACAAAGATGTGAATTACATGTTATATATATTTATGTGATGCATGAATTGAGTGAATCATCAATGATAGTTACATCATCTAAGTTTGTAAAATTCACCCAAAATTTGCAATATTTTTCAGGCTCAGAAGAGTTACCCCGTTAGGTTAACAGGAGTACAGATGACGCATTTGAGTAAGAGATAGAGGTCAGGATCAGTTCGCATCTGCATTTGTACTTTCTTATTTTTGTATCAATTTGTATATTATGTGATTTTTGTACAATGTGTATTTGAACATTCTGTTTATAATAACTTTCCAAATGGGAAATTTTTATGAATGATTTACGTTGTAAAAAAAATTTACCAAGTTTCAAGTGTTTGATTGTTCTAGCATGCCACCCTTGCGGGGTACGCACTCGGATATCACTCAGGATGTCGGGTACATGTCTTGCGAGAGTGGGCTGCTACAATATATCTCCATGTATATATATATTACTAACAAAGGAACCTTGGTACCTTATGACTAATTATATTATGCTCATAAAAATAAAACCAAACTCTTTTGTTTTATTAATAATAAATAAATTCATTACAATATTGTAACTGGAAGAAAATTATGTTATATTTAAATACACTTGCTTTCTAGGGAACTATATTTACATAACCCTAACATGTAACACTCCAAACTGATTGAATAGTCTTTTAGTAAATTTCTGCACTACTTTGCCATCATTCATTGGAGTTGCCATAGCTTCATCCCATCATGACCCATAGTCCATTCCTACTAAAATATATATGTTCCACATGGAGGATGGGAAATGCCCATAAATTAAAGTCCCCACACATTGAAAACTTTGAATTCTAAAATGTTAAATAAGGACATCGTACTATTCCATGAATTCTTGAGCATCCTTAAATAGATTTGGCCAAATAAATTCACATTCTAGTACTTATGTCTCCATATTATTTGCTCCATAATTCCCAGCATATATAGCTTTATAACATGATATCAATATATCTAACGTCTCCTCCTCTAGAACACACTTCTTTATCGGGCCATCAGCGCACATCTGATCAAGGATCATATCATCCTATAAATAATAGGTACATTCTGATAAGAATAATTTTTTATGCTGATATGATATATCCAAAGGAAGCATACTGCTTGCAACAAAGTTTGCTATGTCCGTGTACTATGGTGCCATAAAGTGGTCAAGCAACATCAGAGGTTTATCAGGGAATTGCTTGTTAATATCATTGCTTTATTTAACTTTCCCTCCCTCTAGACTTGATAAGTAGTTTGTTACCACATTCTCTACTCTCTTCTTATCTCTAATCTTAATGTCAAATTCTTATAATAAGAGCACCCCTCAAATAAGTTCTCAGTTTTGCATCCTTCTTAGTGAAAAGATATTTAAGCATCATGTGATCTATAAAAATGATCACCTTAGAGCCCAAAAGATACGACCACAACTTGTCACATGCAAATACCACCACTAGCAACTCCTTCTTAGTGGTGGTGTAATTTAATTCCATTAATGTCTTGCTTGTGTAATATACCGCATACAACTTTTTATCCTTCCTTTGGCCTAACACACAAAGTCATTAGCCTTGCATATGATTTCAAATGGCAACGACCAATCCGTGGTGTTAAGATTGGTGTTGATATCAGTGCCTCCTTTAGTCGATTAAATATAGATAAACAATTATCATCAAAGTTAAAAGTCACGCCCTTTACAAGTAGGTTTTTCAGAGGTCTAGCAATTTATGTTAAGTCCTTAATTAAACGATAATAAAATCCTACATGACCTAGAAATGCTCGCTCGCATTTTACATTGATGAGTGGTAGAAGCTTCTCTATGACCTTCATCTTTGCTCTGTCCACTTCAACTCTTTAGCACAATATTTTATTTCCTAACACTACACCCTTATGCATCATAAAGTGGAACTTCTCCCAGTTTAAAACTAAATATGATTCTTCATATCTTTAGAGCACTCTGTCCAAATCTGTCCAAATATGGGAAAATAGTCCATAAAAATTTGCATAATGTCCTCTATCATATCTAGAAAGATAGACATCATACACCTTTGAAATGTTACTGGAGCATTCTATAACTCGAAAGGCATCCGTTTATACACAAATGTTCCATAAGGATAAGTAAATGTGGTCTTTTCCTGGTCCTCTAAATAGATAAAGATCTGGTTGTAGCCCAAATAATCATCCAAGAAGCAGTAGAATGAATGGCTAGCCACCTTTTCTATCTTTTCATCTACAAATGGGATAGGAAAGTGATCCTTTTTAGTCACTTTGTTGAGTTTATGATAGACAATGGAGACTCTCTATCCTGTGACTATTCTCATGGAAATTAGCTCTTCCCTTTCACTCTCCATTATGGTCATTCCACCCTTCTTTGATACACATTGTACTGGACTAACCCATTCATTATCTGATATTAGGTATATGATACCCATGTCTAAAAGCTTAACTACTTCCTTTTTTAGCACTTCCTTCACATGAGGGTTCAATCTTCATTGACTTTCCCTGACTACTCTACTCCCTTCTTCGAGGTTTACTTATGTATGACAATGCTTGGGCTTATACCTCGTATGTTGGATATTTTCCATCCTATGGCCTTCATTTGCTTCCTTATAATCTTTACCACCTTACTCTCTTGTTCCCCATCTAACTGATTGGAAATAATGATGTGTAGAGTTTAGCCCTCACCTAGAAAGGTATATCTAAGGTGTGCAGGTAAAGGCTTAAGCTCTAGAGTTGGTGGTTTTTTAGTGAAGGGTGGCATGGTTGCTTTGGTTCTTATTAATATATCTTAATGTATTTGAACACCTAAGCTCCTCTATCTTAGCTTCTTCCTCAGACTCAGTTTCATTCACCTTCTCAGCTTTTTCGTTCATCTCAACTTCCTCAGACTTAACTTCTTCAAAGTAGCACTCTCTTGCTCTTTAATGCATTCATCCATAATATCATTCTTAATACAAGAGCTGCTTCCTTTCGAATTTTTCTGGACTTTGTCCATGTTGAACTCCTCTTGATCCTCACCAATTTGAATTGTTAGTTTTCCTTTATGAACGTTTATTAATGCTCTCCTAGTGTTCATGAAAGGTCATCTAAGAATTAGTGGACAATTCTTATCCTCTTCAAAATCTAGGACTATAAAGTCCACAAGGATAAGAAACTTATCCAGTCACATTAAAACATCTTCCACCACCCCAAACAGTCTCCTAATTGATTGATCTGCCAACTGAATAAGCATCAAAAATGACTTCACCTTTCCTAGCCCTAATTTTCTAAATATTGACAAAGGCATAAGATTTATACTTGTGCCTGAGTCGTATAAACACTTCATGAACTCAAATTTACTAACCATAAATGGTATTGTGAAACTCCCTAGATCCTTCAGTGTGGAAGGCATGTGACTGGTGATAATGGAGTTATAAGGTCCAGTTAACTCTACCGTTTGGTTATCTTCAGAAGCTCACTTCTTTGATAATATATCTTTCAAGAACTTAGCATACTTGGGCATATGTTTCAATGCCTTTACAAAAGGTAAATTAATTTGCAAAGTCTTCAACTTCTCCACAAACTTTGCAAATTATGCATCCAGTTTGTTCTTTTGTAATCATTGAGGGAATGTAATCTTGGGTGAATATGGCAGAGGGGCAATGTAAGGAGGGCACTCACTCTTTTCTTCATCCTTTTCCATTTCTTGATCCTCTACTAGGTGGGTTATAGTTTGTTTCTTCACTGGTTGCTGGAACTCTTTCCCACTTATAAGTGTGATTGCCTTAAGTTGCTCTCTTGGATTTGCTCTAGTATTACTAGGGAGACTCCCCACACTTCTTGTAGATAATGAGTTTGCTAGTTAGTCCATTTAAACCTCTAAGTTATAAATAGAAGAGATATGGTTTTTAGCTACTTGTTCAAACTTCCCTTCCATACTTAATATTATGTCCATAATCTTGTCTAATTTTGAGTCATTGGCACTAGACTTCTCTTGTTACTCAGTATTATTGTTTTATATCAAGAAGCAATAAGTGGTAACATGATTATCTTGTCTCTGTTGAATTGCTTTCATTGGAGTAAATGAAGAGGCTTTTAGGCTATTAAGTTATCTTGTTAAGTTGTCAATCTTAGCCTACATTGTTATCACAAAATTGACATTTATAGCTCCCTTTAAATCTTGGAAATTCAATTACTGTTTGTTTCTATCTGACATCCAAAAGATAGCTATTATTTTCCATCTCCTCTATCAATTCCTCTATTTCCTCAATTGTCTTTTATGTAATAGATCCTCCAGAAGTTGCATCTATAGTGCCTCTCATGGGTGGATTAACTCTATTGTAAAAGGTTTTCTATAATATCCTATTTTCTAGTATATGCTTAGGGTATATGCTTATGGTTCAACCCTAGATTAAGCATTGCATCTACATGCATAACATTAACATTCATATACGAATTGATATTTGAACATATTACAAGTAAGCATATGCACTCATTTGACATGTCCCGGGGTATGAAAAATATTAAGTGAACATGATGTGAATTGTGATTTGGTATGTCTTGAATTTTAGTATGTTTGGATTTCAATTAGTAAATTGGAATTAAATGTTATGGATTGGGAAATTGATGAATTAAAATGTACATTTGGACTAGAAAAAATGCCAAGTGGTAGGATAAATTGATACATGGAAAATTAGGGTGATTTAGCCTAAAATTGAGTGACATTTGGCATAGTTAAATGTGTGACAAATGGACTAGTAATTAAATGACAATTAGATCAATTATTGTGTGGCATGTGCACAAATCTTGGAATGACATGTCGATTGATTTAGTAGGGGAAAAATGGCAACCTAATATGTGGATTAGTGGCAGCTGATTAATTAGCCAAATGCATTACATGCCTTAAGACATATGGTGAGTTTAGAAGTTGACACCTAACATGATGATAGAGCAAATTCCAGTAGCAATGTTTCTACTGATTCCCTCACCTTTCTCTGCCAAAATTGCTCCAAATGTTCTCTTTATTTTGGTCTTAACCCTAGCTAAATTTTGCATGAAGACCACACCTAAGTCCTACACCAAACAATTAAGAAATATGTTCAAAGCTGTTTTCACCTTGTTGTCTGAAAAAACCAGCTCACTTTCATCTTGGAATTTTGTTGATTTTTACTTTCTTGGTAGGATTGGTTAATCTGGAATTTTGTGTTAAATTGGAAGCCTAATAGGTAAGTAACAATCTGAGTTTTATTGCATGTCAAATGATATAAAAATGATGCTTCAATTGGAATGAAATGCTTGTGATATTGGTGAAGATATGTGCTAGAAAATGTTGTATGAACTTGGAAGTTTTTCTTTTTTGTTTTTGGTATATGAAAACTGTGGAGTATAGGCCATTATGTGGATGAATTGGAATGGAATTTAATGTATAAAGAAGGTGGATTTATGCCAAAGAAAGTTGTTAAAAGAGTGTTCTTAAATTGAGAAAGAATTAGACCTATATGTATGATAATGTAAGATAGATTTCTGGTTTGTTTTTTGATGCATGAAAGACTAGGATTTGTGAGCTGTTAATTGAATAATTTTCAACTATAATTGGAGAGGTTATTCATGAGTAATTGGAGTATGATTCAGGCCTAATAGAGGTATAATTGATGAACTATAAATAGGATGTTTTAACTTTGGTATAAAGTGTAAAAAAACTGGAACAATATAGTTGTAGGTCAAAATTCTAGTTTCAGTTTCATCTTTCGTTTTTGACCTATTTTACATATTTTACACATGAATTTGAAGAAACTCAAAGAATGAAAGTTGTATATCTAGGTCTTATCTTGATCCCTACGAAAGTGGCTTGATAAAATAGTTACTAGAGCTTGAGTTATGCTTGTTTTCCTAATACTGCCTGTGATAGACCTGTGCAGGAACCTTATATTATTTCCTATTTTTTGGGGACTTTAGAGCTGAAATTAGTCAAAGTATAAAACATGAAAAATTATTATTGATGTCTTATTAATGCTTCTATGAAACAGTTTGGCCAGAAGATACCTTGATAAGTTTATGTAGTTAATTGAAGTCATAACTTAAAGAAGGGGTTGTTTTGATGTGTTAAGTTCAAATCTCAAAAATCTAATTTCTTAAAGGAATAAGTGAGTTCCTTTAATGAAAATATGAGCTTTAGGACCTGAATAATGTGTATAAGGTATGAATGAATGAGTATTGAAGAACATAAGGCATTTATGAATGAGAATTGGGTGAAAGTATGAGTATATGTTGCTCGAAAAATTTTGGTGAATGTATAGATTTAGCGTGCTAAAATTTAAGAAGTAAAGTATCAATTTTCTGAGTATTATAAGAAGCTTTTTGATCATGGAAACATTCAAGGATAAGTGTAAAGTATGATTGATGAATTTGGAGTAAATCAAATTAATTTGAAGGTACAAACCTAATTGCAAAATGGTAGTATACAAAGTATGATGTTGAATGGTTTAGAAATTTAAATAAGGTTACATACCCGGGAAAAGTCAATTAAGCATGCATTGAACATGACATATGTATATATGTGCACAAATGAATATGTATTTGATTGATAGACTTTGTAATGTGAATTATGTGTGAATTGTATTATTTTAGATGCTCAAGTTAGATGCCATTCAGATATTGCCGGACCATCCAGGTAATAGTATAAATTGGAGAGTACTGTGAGTCAACCTAGATTATTTCACTAGGATTGATTTTGTTTCTGTTTAATTCCCATGTATTGAACTGATAATGACCTGACTATGATGATTGTGGACATTAATAGTATGAGGACTTTGATATATGGGAATGTATTGGAAGTGTTCAGCTTACATTTGAGTTCTGACTGATTTCTGAATACTCAACAAAAGTTTAATGCCGGACTGAGGTTTGATGAATCTGAGATTCTATCTACTCATCATAAGTAAATTTTTTTGATGGTATGTTCTGCATTTGATGCATTTCATAAAATGTATGTTAAGACAAAGGCGTTGTGATCAGAGTAGCCAGTCTGAAAGAGCTTTAAGATTAGAATTTTGTACATAAAGCTTTGCTCTGTGATTTTTATATGTGACTGAGCCCAATGGGCCAGTATCGATATCTATATCTAAAAGGCACTTGGTCAAAACAAATAATAACGAATATGGAGTCTCATATGCATATGCATTTGTATATTTATTATTATGAAATGTATGATTATGAAACCTTTTCTGAAATTGTGATGATAAAGTAATATGCCATGATTATGTGATTGATTGGGTTATACATGTTCTGAAAAAATGTATGTGAAATGTGTGACATTCATTATGTCTTATTGAGATGGAAATTGTTGTGAAATTGGTTGATTGTGTGATATTTGTGTATTTGATTATAGTGAGATTATCAATGAAGGATCACTCATTGACTTCGCAAAACTCATTAAAAATTGCAACGTGGCTTTTTAGGTATGAGACAGGAGACCTAGTTCCTAAGATTTTCTAAAGGAAAATTTTAGATTAAGATATGGCTCAAAGGTCTGTCAACTGACATCAGAGGAGCTGTGGATCGTATTATGTAGTTTCTTTGACATATAGAACTTTTATTATGAAGGATTGTAAACTTTCTCATGTTTAGTAATGTAAATATTTGTTTTAATGACTGCAATGTAAACTTTAGTGAATGAATGAAATGAAGAGTTGAGGTTTTAAGTATTGTGTATTCTTTATGATGCCATTTAAGATATTTTGTTTACTCTAAAATACCATTGTCATAGGATATGTGTCCTCTGGATGTTTGGGTACATACTCTATGATAGTGGGATGTTACATTTGCAATAGGAATTCTTTGGGTAGGCTATAGTGAGGACATATCCTCTGCAAATCCTTGTAACATTCCCATACTTCATAAAGTGACTCCTAGTCATTTTTTTGGAAATTTGTAATCTCCTTTATCAACCTTGTCGTCTTTATCAGAGGGAAGTGCTTATCTGAGTATGCACATTGTAACATCCCGTTTAGAATACGATACATATGAGATTAGTGAGAAGTTAGAAGGTACATTTCATATTCATATATAATATGACATACACACATGTGAATATTAATGTTTGCACATTAAAATGATTGTACATGCATTTATTGACATTTTTTGGGTATAATTGAGTTATAAATGTGATTTTTGATATGAATTGTGATTAATATGTATTGAAAATTGAATTGGTGTGTATAGGTATTGATTTGGAAATTTTGGTGAAATTTAGAAAATTCCTGAATTTTTGGGTAAATTTTGAACTAGGAAAAATGCCAAGTGACAGAACATTTGATTAATCGGAGTAGAATTAAGAGTCAAATGATAGTGGAAATTTTTATAAAGGACATTTGGATTTAATGATCTGTGTCATTGAAATTTGAAGACAATTGGAGTAGAAATTAAAGTTGATTGGACTAGTTAATGAAAGTGTCTAATCCAAAACAATAGAGATAGGACATGTGGCAAGTGACATGTGTCACTTGCCAAGCCATGCACTTATCCCACGATGGTTCTGATTAATTAGAAGACCAATTAATTTCCTTGTTATCTTGCCTTTTTTCTTCTTCTTCGTGACCATGCTGTTCTTCTCCACCTTCACAAAATTTTTCTCACCAATCTCCATTCACGTTGAACCTAACCCTCTCATCTTTTACTTACCACTTTCATCTTTCTCTCTCTTTCATTTTTCACTAAAAAAACCTAATCCTCCCAACCTCCATGATGATGTACATGGGTTGTGTGGAAAGCTAGGGTTAAGTGTGTTTTGAAGAGTTTGAAGATTTTTTAAGATTAATCAAGTAAGTTATGCTTTAATCTTCATAGGTTTTGTTAAATGGAACTTGTATGATGAGAAATTTGATGATTGATCATGAGTTTTTACGTATGTGTTTTAACATGGGTGTAGTGTAGTGATAAAGAGATCATGCTTTAAATTGTAGTGAGTTATGTTATTCTTGAATTGTTTGTTAAATAAAGCAATTGTGATGATAGAATTAATAGATGAATGATAATGAAACAAGGAAGTTGAAGTATGATGATGTGTGTGTGTAGATGAAGAGATAAATAGAGTTATGTCTTACTTTTTGATAAGATGAATGATAATTCATGAGTTTAAAGCCAAAGAAAAGGCTAATGTATTGTTTTGAAATGAGAAGAAGTAAGATGATAGCTTGGAGATAAGGTAGAGTTGAAAATGAAGTTGAATGTGTGCTAGAATATGTTAGATGGAGTACTTCACTAACCATGCATCTGTGCTTTGGCTATATCTTGATCTTTAGATATCCAAATGTTGGATTTAGAGTAAACTAGAAACATATGGTTACATTTTTAATGAACGAATCAAATTTGAAATCTATCCTTAAGAGTCTTGAATTTTGGCTTGAAGTTGAGCACTGTGTTCTGTCAAGGTATGATGAACAGTTTGTAGTGTTTTGATTATAACGTGCATGATACTAAATCAAAATGCATGAATTTGATGTCATTAGAAAGATAATACATAGAGGAACATTTTATTAGAAGATGGTGTGGCTAAAAACCTCATTTTCTAGGTCATAATGGTCATAGAAGATGGACTTAAAAATCTATCCTGTGGAAAAACTGGAAAAATTACAGGATAAGTAGGAGAATTATTTCTGTCACGAGGGCAGTGATTTTTTTATGGAAATGTTTTGATTATGCAATGGTTGAACCAATTAAGGATGAGGTATATATCTATGATGCTTTTGAACTTAATTAGGGCTTAAAGGAACATAATTTGATGTTTGGAAAGGTTAGTTAAATGTGTGACAAGTCTTGAATGATTTTGATGTTATACTTTTAGAAAAAGGTTTTTTGATGCCAATACATCTAAATGTGAAATGGTTAGAGTGTTAGATGACGACATAGCATAATGAATGAATTGTTTGATGCCTTATGAATGAGATATACTATAGGAAAAGATAGGATTTCATAAATGATGAAATTAAGTTGAAAATGATGAATCAAATAAGTTAAATTTTGTGGAGTTATATAATCATTATGGTAGTTGAATTAGTACGAAATGAGGTAGTATTATAAGAGGTGAATTCGGGAAAATTTGGTGTGAAATGGATGTTAAGAGATGTGTTGAATTTGTACAGAAAAGAGGGAAGAAAACGTAGGGCATGATCGTGACCCTTACCCCATGATCGTGGCCTGACAGAGTACGTTTTTATCACGATCGTGGCCCTTTCCCATGATCGTGGCCTGGCCAGAAAAAGTTTCTGTCACGATCATGGCTAGTTCCAAAGGTTTCTGTCACAATAGTGGCAGGGACACCACGATCGTGGCCAGACCTATAAAGAAAAATAGTTGTCTTTTGAGTGAAGTAAGAACCTATTAATGCTATAGTGTTCCTATATAAGGTATTTAGGCTCAAATGAGTTCTTGATTAAACCCTGTTGATGTTGAATGTAGTGATTAAAGTGGACAAAAAGTATTAAAAATTAAAGAATGATTAAAAGGTGTTGTTAATTGATTATAAGATGTGTATTAAGGAAAATATGCCCAGGAATTTGTCATTGAACATGCATTATACATGACATATATACATGTGCTCATGATCAAGTATTCATATGAATGTGCAAAGAAGTAATGTGTAAACGTATGATTACCTATTATAGGGGAACAATTAGATCGAGCACACCCAGACATTGCCGAGACATCTAGGCAATAAACTATCTGGAGTAAACTGTGAGTAACCTAAGATGGTCTCACATTGAATTATTGTTTGACATTTTGTATTAAATTATTATGTGAATGTGATTGTGTTAATTCTAGACAACTGACCGTCCGAGAAGTTCTATATTCGGGACTGTATTGGAAGTGCTACTTGAATGTGAATATGACTGACTATTTGTTCTCAACTTCAATGTTGAATGTAGGACTAAATGTTCGATGACAAATATGAATAAGAAAGAGTGTGAGAGTGACTGAATGAGTGTAATCATTGAATATGCATAATGCATTTCATTACATGACTGCATGAAATGTAAAGGCAGTTGTGACTGTAGTTGCCAGTGAAAAAGAGCTTAAAGCTCAGACTGTGGTAAGAGCCAAAGGCTCACTAAGTAAAATTAGCCCTGTATACCCAACAGATAAGGGACAGTATTAATGACCCTGGTATCCACAATGGATACGAGACAGTGAAAAAGGCACTCGGTCATAACAATAAAATAAACAAATATAAGTCTCATGAACATTGCATACACACATGAACTATATGAGTTGAATGATTGCAATTGAAATGTAAAATCAAATTAATTGAAAAATGTGAACATATATGTACAAAGTGTTCTATAATGATACATGAGAAATTAAATGTTGTGAATTATGTGTTCTATGTATTGATGTGATATGTGTGATAGGAGTGAACAATCGAGGATTCTTACTCAATTGAGTTTACAAAACTCAACCAAATTGCAATGTTGATATTTTCAGGTTCGAGAGAGTGACGACTTAGCTTCAAAGACTGCTTAGAAGAAATTTTGTACAACTTTTGGGATAGAAGACGTGGCTCAAAGGTCGGTCGGCTGGACTAAAGGACTTAGACTAAGATTTTTGAATAATTCCTCATCTATGTAGCATGTTTTATAGAAAAAGTTGTAGACTTTGATAGGTTATTGATATTGTACATATATGGATGACTTATAAAGCTACAATGTACATATTGTTTATGAAATGAAATCATGATTTTTATGGTTTTAATTATGATGCCATGTGATTTAGTGAAAGATATATAGTTGACGCACCATTTCTGTCAACATGTGCCCAAATGTTCGAAGGATGTACGTGCAGGTGTCGGATGGGAGAAGGGTGTCATACATGCACCAGCTGCTCCCATGTTATGATGTTTTTTGGGTTTAAGAGTGATACCATACTTTGGCTCTATCATTTAGTGTCAAGGAAAAGAGCCTCATCCTAATGGCATCTTTTGACATCACATTAAAACGAAAAATATCGTATATTTCTTAAAAGTTTACCGGATAGGTGTTAGGATCTTCATTAGCTAACTCATGAACTACACGTTGGCCTGTAACATATACAGCAACACTAGCTTAATCTCAAATAAAGTTGCTTCCACTGGTGGTCAAATGATGCCTTTATGTATAGCATTGATGAAATCCATCAGGGTTTACTGCTGGTCTCTTTGATTATATTCTTCTATCATCGTTCTTTTGATCTCTTCTTAGTGTCTCGCTCTTCAAATTTCTTGTTCTTATCTTGTGATATCAAAAGTTGGAGTGTCTTTAATTTTTTGTGAACTCTAAGTAATTATTATATTCTTGTAGTCGCAAGGACATAAAAATGGAAAAAAATTCCTTAGATAAAAGGAATTCAAATAGTCCTAAGGTAAATCCTCTATAACGATGCCAAAAACTTGTTGAGCAAGTTTTATATCTAATAAAACTCTCAATGCTAGCAAGTATATGGATTGTGAAGAAAATCACACGTTAGTAAAATCTTTAAGTTCAAGACACTAGATACACAAGAAGGGGGGGGGGGGGGGGGTTGAATGGTTTATATTACTTTTTTAATATAAAAA
>JANQAP020546860.1:0-14609 GCA_026874005.2 Erythroxylum coriaceum | reverse complement strand
AAAAGGAAACAAAATAAACTTATAAAGGTGTTGACTAGATGACCTTCTTTCAAGGAAAACAAAAAAGAAACTAATTAGAACATGTTCTAAACATATTTTACCTTATAGATCACATCCTTCTCGTTATTCTTAAGTGGAACATGGTTGTCACATGGTATTTTAAGTGAGTTCTCCCAATTGGACTTCATGTGGACCTTTGGACACTTCATGCTGGGCTTCAAGGAGTAAGACAATGCCTGTTGAATGTTGGGCCTTTGATATGGGAATTTCGTTCAGCCCCTTACCTTGCACATTTAGACTTCAAACCTGATCCAATTCTAGCTCCTAAGCCTCCTTTTGCAAGCTCATGTCCATGCAAGTCATATCCTAGGCTTCCTTGAGGTGAATCACACCATGTATGCTTCTCTTCTTGTCTTTCACATGCCCATGGTTCTCCATCATTCATTATGTCTTATTGTGATGGAAAATGTTGTGAATTTGGTTGGTTGTATGATATTTGTGTGTTTGCCTGGAGTGAGAACATTAATGATGGTTCGCTCATTGAGTTCGCAAAATTTAACCAAATTACAACGTTGATATTTTCAAGTACGAGACAGGAGACCTAGATTTCTAAGATCTTCTAGAAGAACATATTGGATGAAGATATGGCTCAAAAGTCTGTCAGTGGGCATTTAAGGAGTTGTAGTTGTTTTTAAGTAGTTTACATATGTCATGTAGAACTTGTGTATAAAGGTTGTAAATATTGGTTTTAATGTCTTCTATGTAAACCTTTATGAATGAAATGAAGAGGTAAGGTTTTTAAGTATTGTATTCTCTTTATGATGCCATTTAAGAGATTAGGTTTAATCCAGCATGCCATTGTCATAGGATATGTACTTGAATATCCTCTAGATGTTTGGGTATGTACTCTATGGTAGTGGGATGCGTCACTAAAGTTGTCATGTGTTGATTCATTTCCACTTAAATGTATGAAACACAAGTCACATATACCTTTTAAGAGATAACATACATTTAAGACTTTACCGGTCTCATCCTTGATCTTATGCAAAGACGCAAGGGCGGATGGCTCATATGAGAAAGCCAACCTCAGCCAATGATTGACACGTACATTTTTTGTTGTAGTTTCAAAATGAATGCGCCAATAATTGATAAACAACTTTTCATTTATCAAACGTCTTTACATGTGTGTCACAAGAAGGAGAAAATTACACCAACATTTCATAATCTACAAAGACCCATTACCTTTACATGTTTAGTAAAATGAAATGGTGGCAATGGCTTATTCATAGGGTCAGCCACTATTAGGTCCGTAGATATGTACTCTAACTTAATTTCTCCCTCTTCCATTGTATCTCTAACAAAATGCTACTTCATGCTAATGTGCTTAGTCTTTCCGTGATACTTAGGGTCCTTAGTGTAAGCCAAAGCTACCATACAATCACAGTAGATAGTTATGGGCCTTTCCAAAGGCACAATTGACCCTAAGTGCTGAATAAAATTTCCAAACCACAAGGCCTCTTGCACAGCCAAGGCACTAGCAACAAATTTAGCCTCCATTGTTAACAATGCTATTTAAGTTTGTTTCTTACTACCCCAAGAAATAGCCCCATTATTTAGCATGAAGACATAGACAGATGTAGATTTGCACGAA
Source organism: Erythroxylum coriaceum (assembly GCA_026874005.2). Classification (NCBI taxonomy): domain Eukaryota; kingdom Viridiplantae; phylum Streptophyta; class Magnoliopsida; order Malpighiales; family Erythroxylaceae; genus Erythroxylum; species Erythroxylum coriaceum. The sequence continues at coordinate 12,958 of JANQAP020546860.1, read as the reverse complement.
TCACGATCACCACCCTAATCAGCATCAGTGTAGCCATGCAAACCAAGATTCTCTCCTTGGTAGCATAGCCAATAGTCATTTGTACCTTTGAGATACCTAAAGACCTTTTCACACACTTCCAATGCTTGATTCTAGGGTTAGAAGAATATCTTGCCAGTAGACCTATAGCTTGGCTAATTTTAGGCCATGTACACAACATGGCATACTTTAGACTTCCTAATACGAAAACCCCAAGAAACTTGAGTTCTTGAAACCTCCTAATTCTATTGGTTCATTTCCCCACATTTCTATCCCAAGAACATGCTAGATCAAACCCCAATTTTGTGAATTGAGACCCAATCCCAAAGAAATCAGAAACTAATTCATGATGCAAGTACTTACTTGTTGTTGCAAATTAATTTCTTGAAGTAACCAAGAAGGCAATCACACCTCCCTTGAAGAAATCTAAATTCTGGAAATTTTGTGCATTAAAATGATTCAAAAGTTATCTTACAGCCCTCATCTCATTCTAAATATTGTAGAAAATAAGATGACCTAAACTTCTAAAGCAAACAATGGGCTTAATACAAACAACCCATAAAACAAGTTCAAAACTTAAACTAAACAAAAGCAAACAATGGGCTTAATACAAACAACCCATAAAACAAGTTCAAAACTTAAACTAGATAAAAGCAACTAAATTACAAGCCTAAGTAATACAATCATCCTTTTATAAGAGATATTAAGCTTGTCTTCAAAATTGGCTAAGTACTAGCCTCTTCATGCCCCCCTTAGCAAAATTACAAGCTTTTGCATGCCTTGGTGTTCCGCCATGGATGTCTTGGCCTCATCATGAATTTGAGATTTGATTAAGCCTTGAACAAATCCTTGCATAGCTTGCTTAAGCTTTGAAGGTTGCTGTCTTGTAATTGGTCCACTAGACATAGAAAGCTTGTCTTGTTGAGTAATGTTGTGGTGTTGAACCTCCTTTCCAAGGCTGGTTGTATCACTTCCAATGGCACTTAGGTATGGGACCTTTTTCATTTCATTCTTTTCTTGAGTACTATGAGGACACGAATCTTGCCCAAACTTGCAACCATATGCAGGTGGTGTACTCATTAGTTTTGAGTTTGTCAAGTTGAACCTTGCAAGAATCTTATCAATATAAGGTTCTTGAAACAAGGCCAACATCTTAGCTTTCCTATCTCTTAGGATCTTAACACCAAGGATATAGGCAACTTCTCCCATATCCTTCATGTTGAAGGTGGAAGACAACCATCCTTTCATGGTTTTCAATAAACTCAACCCATTACTTGCTATCAATATGTCATCCACATATAGAGTCAAAACGGAAAATTTGGAGCCAGAAGCGTACACATAAACACAATGATCTTCATGCATCATCACAAAACCAGAGTTTGTGATTGCATCATGAAACTTCAAGTACCACTGTTTTGAAGCTTGCTTAAGACCATATATAGACTTCTTAAGTCTACATACTTTGTGCTCTTGACCCTTTTCAACAAACCCTTTAGGTTGTTGCATGTAAGTCTACTCTCTCAAATCACCATTGAGAAAGGCAGTCTTTACATCCATTTGATTCAATTCCAAGTCCTAATAAGCCATAATAGCAAGTAATAATTTGATGGAATTGAATTTCACAACAAGAGAGAAGATATCCTTAAATTCTATACCCTCTTTTCTGTGTGAATCCTTTGTCCACCAATCCAGCCTTGTACTTTTCAATAGTATCATCAAAATTCAATTTTATCTTGAGAACCCACTTGTTCCCAATAGCCCTTCGGACAGGAGGTAATTCAGCTAAGCCCCAAACCTCATTAAGATGCATCGAATTCATCTCATCTTGCATTGCCATTAGCCACTTCTCTTTGTGAACACCTTCAAGAGCTTCTTGCACATTACTTGGTTCATCAATCTCCGATGACACCAAGTTTGCCTTACTTCCCTCCAAAATCCACCATTCTTTTGGTGGTCCAAATTGCCTATTTAAATGTCCCAAATTAGCCATGGGAGGAGACTCATCATGATCTTGCACTATAGCCTAATCATATGGTTCTTGAACTCCCTCTTGAGCTTGTTTGTCTTCTTCTTGTTGTTCATTAACAAGTGGGGATGTAGGAGGCACTTGAATAGCCTCTTGTCGAGGAACTTCCACCACAGAAGGTGTAGTCAATGGTGCTTCCAAAATACTAGACTTACCTTGCACAAAGGTCTCAACCAACACATCTAAATCACAACATTCACCAATTTTAGGGAACTCATCCTTAATAAAGTAGACATTTCTTGATTCAAAGACATTTCCAATCTTGTGACTTACATCGAAGAACACATAACCCTTAGAATGCTTAGAATAACCAAGGAAGGCACCCTTTCTCCCTCTAGGGCCTAATTTCCTAAGAGGGTGATCTGTAGCATGTACATAAACTACACATCCCCAAGGACGAAGATAGCTTAAGTTAGTGGTTTTCTTCAACCATAACTCATATGGTGTAGAATCAATAGACTTAGAGGGTACTCTATTAAAAATATGTGTTGCATTGAGCAATGCATCGCCCCAATAGGCAATATCCAAGTCAACCTTAGCCATCATGGATTGCACCATATCTATAAGAGTCCTATTCTTCCCTTCGGCTACTTCATTTTGTTGTGGAGTCCAAAGAAGTGTGAGTTGCCTCACAATGCCCTTTTGGTCACAAAAATGCCTTAAAATCATTTGACATGTACTCGTCACCCCGATCAGTCCTCAATGACTTGATCTTCTTACCCAATTGATTCTCCACTAAGTTCAAGTATGTTTCAATCCACCTTAATGCTTCACACTTATGCTTTAGTAAGAACACATGGGTAAATCAAGTACAATCATCAATGAATGTGATAAAGTATCTAAACCCAAGTCTAGATACAATTCTCATTAGTCCGTAAATATTGGAGTGTAAGCTTCTTAACTTCTAATTGCCTTGCCAAAAGGCTTTCTTGTGGCCTTGCTAACAAGACATGATTGGCAACTTGGTATAGAGACCTTAGACAATGATCCAAGTAAACCACATGTGGCCAACTTAGTCATACTTTCTTGTCCAATATGTCCCAAATACTCAAGCCAAGTCGTCTCAGTAGTAACCTCAGTTACATAGCAACTAAAAGTAACAACACTCGTGTTCAATTCAACAACCTGTTGTTTACTAAACAAGAACACACGACTGCATTATCTTTAATAATACCCACAGATTTATTAAAGAAATTCAAGCAATATATGAACTTTAACAAGGAACATACATAAAACAAGTTTCTACAAATCTTAGGTACTTATAGAACATCAATTAACAACAAATGTCCATTGTTCAGAGGAACTCCACAAGTTCCTATCCCTTTTACTTCAAGGCTTGCATTGTTCCCCACAGAAACATGCTTTGCTCCCTTTGCCAACTTCCTAAAGGCCAAGAACCAAGAATTTTCTTTGGTTATGTGGTCCGTTGCTCCTGAATCTATAATCCATAAAGAATCAGATTCAGTTAAGTACATGCATGACACAACATGCACAAATGAAGTAAAAAAGGGATCATCTACCTTAGGAGGTGCTTTGCATTTATTTGCAAAGTGTCCCTTATTGCCACAATTGAAGCACTTCAACTTGGCTTTGTTACACTTCTTCTTGAACATTTTCAGGGTGGAACCATTCCCATTGTCTTGACCATCCTTCCTTTTCCTCTACCCTTTGAACTTGTTCTTGTGGGGAAAGGAAGTTCCAGCAACATATGCCTTTGAATGGTTCTTGATGGCCATCACCTCTGCCTCTAGCAGAAGGTGCCTTGCAATGTCATCAAATGACTTGATTTGAGAGTTGTGGTGTAAATTGACCTTCATCAATTGCCACTCCTCATCAGGCAAGGAATGGATTATTACTTGGACTTATTGCTCATCAGTGAGCACATGAACAGCAAATTTGAGTTGATGAATCATGCATGACATCTCACGTAAGTGGGCACTCATGGTGTGGTCAGCCCTCTCACTATAATTCTCAAACTTGAGAATCGTAGCTTTTTGTTTCTCCAAAGAAACATCTTTATACTTAGTCTTGGACGAATCCTATATGGCTTTCCCGACTCAAGCGCAGAGAAATCCACCATGAGTTCATCAACCATGGTACTCAAGAGAGTAACACGAGCCATAGAATCTTTCTTCTTATATATCTCATAGGCATTAGAGTTTCCACCCACCACTGGTGGCTTGACTGTATGGAAGAGCACATCAAGTGTATGTTGCTCAATTAAAATGAATTGAACCTTTTGTTGCCAAATGGAGTAATTATCTCCATCAAGCTTGAGGTCTTTATTTAATTTAGCAACAATATTCTTACATGCCATCTATATTGATACAATTATCACATATAAGTGCATTTCTGCCACAACAAGACTTAATCAAGCAACATGCATGAGAAACAACTATTTCATGCTAAAACATAGCAAAAGAAATGTATATAGCATTCACTTAGAAATATTTCAACATGCTTTCATTGTTTCACAAAACATGCTCTCAATAAAGCCTTCAGTTTAGCATGGCAACTTTCACACACAGAACATATAGCAAAAAATACGTTCACATGTCATTATCATATTGCACTAAAAAATATATGCCAACATATTAGTATGTCAATTTTATGATCATAAAATCATTTCAAATCATGCTTTCAACCTAAAGCTCTTATCCCATTTGTTGATTTTAGATCATAACTCAAATAAGAAATCTCATGATTTCATAAGCATACAAGATCCTACACATGTCACTAAGAAGGGTAGGATGATATACTAACTTGAAATGCAGCGAAATAACTCCTTGTATGCTTGATGTTTTGCCTCCCTTGTGGAGATCTATTATGGCTTCTCCATCTTCTCCAACTCGACGTTGTTGGAATGGATGGAGTAGACTGATCTCGTCACAATGCACTAAGTTCAGAAGAGTTGATAACTTGTGAAAGTAGCAATCCTTATGGTTCACCCACAATGCTCTTAATAAGCTTAATAACTATTTTATGGGAGAGTGCTTCAATGCGTGAAGACTTGAAAGAAGGGAGCATTTTCAGCTTAAAGATGGGGAGAAGAGTGTAGTATTTGGCCAAAGAAAAAAAACTCACTCAAAGGAACTACGAAATTCCCTTTTATAGGCCACCAAAAGGTGCCTTTGAAGAGTCATGACTCTTCCAAGAGTTATATCTCTTGGAAAAACATTATGACTCTTCCAAGAGTTATGTCTCTTGGTTAAACATCATGACTCTTGGCCAAGGGACACATCCTTTGGCAAAGAGTCATGTATCTTCACTTAAAGTCATGATGGTACACTCATGATCATTCATTCTTGTACATTAACCCCTTTTTGGCCTAATGGTCATAACCATTGGCCAAAATAACACATTCTTTCATCCAAAGTACACATACCTTGGTGAAAGGGGGTCATGTATGTTCATTCCAAGGCAAGGTACATGATGGATCTTCCCTATTGGCCGAAGTCAACCTTTTGGTCTAATTCATCCTTTCTTGCTGAATTCATGTATCCATGTGGATACATTGAACTTGCACTTTAAGTGCATGCATGGGAAGACGCATTATGGCATGCTACAGTTCATGGTATACCCTAGTATCCATTGTAAACTCAAGCACGCTAGATTCCTTCATCTAGCACCACCAATTTAGCCCATTAAGCTTTGGGTTTTAACTCCAACTCATGCTCCTTCATTAGCTCTTCTAGCTTAACTAGTATGAACACATTTATAGCTAGCTTTGATTCCCAAGAACTAAAGATGAGTTGGGGTAATCTCAATTGAGACCAATTGAGCTTATCCCTAACTTTCTAACTATTAACTAGTTTTAATAAGCTCCCACAAGCTCTCCTTAAGCTAGCTTTAGACACTTGAGCTAAGGGAAAGTCATGTCAAGCCACTTATAGCTTACATGAGCTTCATTGTGCTCCCTTGAGCTGAGGGTTAGCTCCTTACATGAAACCTAAGCACTTTCAAATATATCTTGGTGCGTCAAAATGGAATTTGTAGTACTTAAGCTATAAAATTCCAACAAGTTAAAAGGAAGAGTGACATAACAAGAGGGAGTGAAGTTGAGAGTAGTAAAAAGAAAAAGAATACGAGTGAAAAGAAAGAAGTGGTAATACTTGGGAGGAGAGAAAAAGAAGTAACTTAGAGTGGAGAGGAAAAAGGAGAAGATTAAAAGTGTGGTAAAAGAAAAACTAAGAAGCATGCAACCTTTTTTGCAAAAGAGCGTGATGTCAAGAAGATTGTGTTTTCAAATAAACCAATGATTATACTGTTGTACAAAGAGGCTTATTTTGATACTAACAAACTTAAAATTTCTTTGCCTAGTGTCACTGTTTCTTTATTGCAGGAATTTAAAGACATGATTCTTGAAGATGTTCCTAGTGGATTGCCACCTATTAAGGGAATAGAATATCAAATTGATCTTGTTCTTGGTGCTTCAATTCCAAACTGACCAGCTTATAGAAGTAATTCTGAGGGACAAAGGATCTTCAAAGGCAAGTTGAGGAGTTGATGACAAAAGGGTATGTAAGGGAAAGCATGAGTCCATGTATGTTTCCAGTACTTCTTGTGCCTAAAAAGGATGGATCTTAGAGGATGTGTGTTGATTGTAGAGCTATCAACAACATAATGGTAAAGTACAGACATCTTATCCCTAGGCTTGATGATATGTTGGATGAATTACATGGATCACGTGTTTTTAGTTAGGTTGATTTGAAGAATGGTTATTATCAAATTAAGATGCGACAAGATGATGAATGGAAATTTTCCCTTAAGACTCAGTATGGTTTATATGAATGGCTTGTAATGCCATTTGGTATTACTAATTGACCAAGTACTTTTACTCGATTAATGAACCATGTGTTGCATGCATTCATAGGCAAATTTGTTGTGATCTATGTTGATGATATCTTAATTTATATTCAGAATATGAATGAGCATTTAGAATATTTAAGATTTGTTTTGAATGTTTTGAGAAAAGAGAGGGTTCTTTTCTGCATGGATAGGATTGTTTTTCTTAGTTTTGTTGTAAGTGAGGCATGTGTTGAGGTTAATGAAGAAAAGGTAAAGGTTATTCAAGAATGGCTAGCACCTTATTCCATCATAAAGGTAAGAAGTTTCCATGGGTTGGATAGCTTTTATAGATGTTTTGCTAAAAATTTTAACACCATTGCGGCACCACTCACTAAAATTATAAAGAAAACTATTGATTTTAAGTGGGGTAGTGATCAAGAGCATGCATTCAATTTGATTAAAGATAGGTTGTGTTCAGAACCTTGTTTAGCATTGCCTAACTTTCAAAAACTTTTGAGATTGAGTGATATGCCTTAGAAGTCTATTTTGGAGTTGTTTTGATGTAAGAAAAGTGTCCAATTGCCTACTTTAGTGAAAAATTCAATGGTGTAGCTTTGAATTACCCGACTGATAACAAAGAGCTATATGTTTTAGTGAGGGCATTGCAAACTTGGCAATGCTACCTTTGGCCTAAGGAATTTGTGATACACACAGATCATGAATCATTAAAACATCTCAAGGGACAAGGTAAGCTGAAAAAAAGACATGAAAAATGGATGGAGTTCATTGAAACATTTCCATATGTCATCAAATATAAGCAAGGTGAAGAGAACATTGTGGCTAATCTGTTGTCAAGGAGGTATGCCTTACTCTCTAAACCTGAAGCAAAATTACTTGGTTTTGAGTAGATTGAAGAATTATATGCGAATGACCATGACTTTTCTACCATATTTGGGACATGTGATAATGGAGCATTTGGTAAGTTCTATAAGCATGATGGTTTCTTGTTTAAAAGAATGTAAGTTGTGTATTCCTAAATCTTCTTTAAAAGAATTATTAGCGAGGGAGGCACATAATGGGGTTTAATGGGGCATTTTGGGATTAGAAAAGCCTTAGATGTTTTGAGTGATCACTTCTTTTGGTCACACATGAAAAGGGGTCTAAAGAGACTTTGTGAGAAGTTCATTACTTGTAAACAAGCTAAGTCTAAAGTTATGGCTCATGGTTTGTATTCTCCTTACCTATACCTAGTGAATCTTGGGTTGATATTTCTATATATTTTGTTTTAGGTTTACCTAGTTCAAAAGAGGGAAAGGATTTTGTTTTTGTTATTGTTGACAGTTGTCAAAGATGGCTCATTTCATTCCATGTCATACAATTGATTATGCAACCCTTATAGCTGACTTGTTCTTCATAGACATTTTTTCCATAGCATTCCAAGGAGTATTGTTAGTAACAAAGATGTGAAGTTCTTAAAGTACTTTTGGAAGACTTTATGGGCAAAGATTAGAACTAAGTTATTATTTTCAACGACTTATCATCCCCAAACCAATGGTCAAACTAATTGTTAATAGGACCTTATCTACTTTATTACATGCCATCATATAAAGGAATTTGAAGAATTGGGAAAAGTGTTTGCCTTATGTTGAATTTGCTTATAGAAGAAGTGTCCATTTGGCAAAAAACTACTCTCCTTTTGAAGTTATGTATGGGTTTAATCCATTAATGCTATTGGATTTGATGCCAATACCAATTGAGGAAAGGGTTAGTTCGGATGGAAAGAGGAAGGCAGACTTGATCAAGGCATTGCATGAGAAAGTAAGGCTGAATATTGAGAAGGGGACCAAGCAATATGAAACTCAATATAACTAGGAATGGAAGAAAGTGATCACCAGGTTCGGGTTCATATGTGCAAGGATAGATTTGCACAATGAAGAAAATCAAAGTTGTATCCTCTAGGAGATGGTCCACTTCAAGTGCTTGCAAAGATTAAAGTCAATGCCTACAAGTTAGATCTTCCAAGTGAATATGGTAATGTAAGTGCTATTTTTAATGTTGCTGATTTATCTCTCTTTGATGCAGGTGATGATTTGAGGAAGAATCCTTCTAAAGAGTGGGGGAATAATGAGAACCAAGCTGGCTTAAGCAAAAGCTCCAAAAGATTCATTGAGCATTCAATGAGGCCCAATTATAAGAGCTAGAGCCTAGAACACAAAGAAAGTGTTAAATGGGCTAACTGAAGGGATATGGAGTAAACAAATTCTAATTATCTTGGAAAGAATTCAAGGCTGAATAAATCTGATATGAGCTAAGAAGCCCAATGTATGTCTAAGTTATTCCAATATGTTCCAAACATTTCGAGACATGTTCGAACAAACCAAGATTTATGAGAGACATTAAAAAACGTGTGCAAGCTATCCCAACAAATTAGGAGTTGTTTTAGACATCAAATAATGTGTTTTACGCATCATAAGCATTTTAACATTGTCTCAACAAATTAGAAGTGATTTTAGGCATCAAATAACATTTTTTCCTCTTGTTTCTTATCCAGACCAATTGTTAGGATTGTGTTCACAGCATGTTAAGCTTTCATACTGTGATTAGCTTAAATCGTGGGTGAGTTTTGATTCTGGTCAAATTAATCAATTTTGGGTTTTCTTAACTTAATTAGCTCAAAACTAATGCCTATAAAGGCGAGCATTGTACTGTTCAAGACACTTCAAAAAAATCAAAATTCATTTGAGTGAGGTTAATTTCTCTTTGGTTCTTTTGGGTACTTGGAAACTTATCAAAATTATTATCTTCTAGCTTTCAAAACCTATCCTATAGCTTTGGTTCTTGTCTTCTATGGACATCGGGTTAAGATTTATCTATCCTAAAACCTATTTTAGTTTTTCTTGAGTTCCTTGCTTCCATTGTGTGATTGTTGGGTTTCAAGGCTCATCCTTGAGCTTCACATCACTTTATCTTGTGTTTACCTACGACAAAAAGGTGAAAAGATTCTATTTTTGTTGTTGTTGATAGGTTTAGCAAGATGATGCATTTCATTCCTTCTCATAAAATAGATAATGCTGCACTTGTTGTGGGGTTGCTCTTTCAAGAAATTGGGAGATTACATGGCATTCCAAGGACAATATTGAGTGATAGAGATATGAAGTTTTTTAGCCACTTTCGAAAACTCTTTGGAGCAAGTTAGGTACAAAGATGTTGTATTCAACAACTTGTCATCCACAAATAGATGGACAAACGGAAGTAGTAAATAGGACTCTCTCCGCATTTTTAGGAGTCATACTTCAAAGAAACTGATACGATTCCACTAGATGACCTGCCTTAGGAACACTTGATCCATTTGTTATGCATGCCCGAAATTCTAAAAAACAATTTGAATGATCAGATTAGTACCTTAAGGAATTTATGTCCTTAAAAACCCAATTTTAAGATGCCACAGAGGTTGATCACTCCCTTAATAAGTTAGATTTGTATTCCACTAAGAACACAAAAAAACAAGCAAAGCTTTTTGGAAAATACCTAAATTTTTATTGATAATAATGGTAATCCCGTAATACATCAGATGGCCTTTTAAATAGGTGTTATAATATCCTAGTCCTATAAAGGGTTTTCTTACATATTCCTAGTTCATACCTAAGTAGGAAAGACCAAAATAAGAAAGTAAATCCTTAATTTTTAAGATACAAATCAGCCTTGAATGTGAATACCTCCTAAATTAAGGAAACAATCTTATTTATCTAGATATGGCAGGAATTATTAAGGAACAAGTCTTAATAAGGCCTTATTCACACAAAAAGTTAAATTTGGGCTTAATTAAATCAACATAACCTGCCCACTTGTTTATTGCATCCTAATTATGTAGATTGGGCTTCCTTCAATCCCATACGCGATGATTAGCCTTGTATCTTGGATTCCATGCTTTGTTCACCATGTACTAAGTTTTTTCCAACATCTTGTATATGAAGATTAAGTAATTAATCTTGGTAATGCCTTGGCACCTTGAAGAGAAGCCTCCTTTTCTTGCGTCTCCGTGATTAATCCTTGGATATTGGGCCGAGCTCGATTTGAACTAGTGTAGACATATTACCAATGAATTTACAATCCATCCCTATTAACCGCTTGGGCATCGACCCAGGAAGAATCAATTCCATACTTATTATATTAGTAATTATATTAATAATCCATGATCAACTTCCTTTCGTAATACACTTGGCTTGGGGGGATATAGCTTAGTTGGTAGGGCTCCGCCTTGCAATTGGGTCGTGGTCATTACCGGTTGGATGTCTAATTTTTTGGGCAATAATGATAGTATCTTGTACCTTAGCCGATGTTAGAGCATCTCGGTTTGAGTCCGAGTGGTGGCATAAACATCTTTTAATTTTCAAAAGGACACAATAAGTCCTATGATGTCCTATAATAAATTCAATTCTTGATTTGAGTTCCTTATAATTGAGGCCTTCTCTTTTTCATTTCTTTTCATAAGTTCAAATTTTTTATTATATTTTCAACCTTCTTTCATTCGTTTTGTTCTTGCTCTAGTCATTGGACCTCCAATTCCTTGCAATAGGTCTTGGGAAAATTTGCTAACATCATCTTGAGCCAATCGATCATTATCTTAATCCCCATCAGAAACTTAAAGAATTGGGAGGAGTGTTTGCCACACATGGAATTTGCTTACAATTGAAGTGTATATGCTGAAACTAGCCATTCTCCATTTGAGGTTGTGTACAGGTTCAATCCATTAACTCCTATAGATTTGTTGCCTTTACCGATTGATAAAGCTAATTTGGATGGCAAACAAAAGGCTGAGTTTGTCAAAGCCTTGCATGAAAGGGTGCATGCACAAATACAAAATAAAACTCTTCAATATGAAAAGTAACACCATAAAAACAGTAAGAAAATTGTATTTGAACCTGTGATTGGGTTTGGGTACACTTGAGAAAAGAGAGATTTCCTAGCCAACAGAAGTGAAATTTGATGCCAAGAGGGGATGGTCCATTTCAAGTCCTTCAAAGAATCAATGACAATGCATACAAATTGGATTTAACAAGTGAATATGGCAATGTAAGTGCCACTTTCAATGTTTTTTACTTAACTTTGTTTGATTAAGATATTGAAAGTGATAATATGTGAATCAACAAAGGGATGATTGGGCCAAGGTTGGAGGTAACATCAAGAAGCAAGATCTTTTGATCATTCATGGAAGGCCAATGATAAGAGCTAAAGCTAAAAGGATGAAAGAAGCATTAACTTGCTTACTTGAAGACATTTAGAAGAAACAAGCTCACCTAAATTCTATCAACAGTTTATGTATTCAAGAAGAGCTTAAGCTTATTAACATGATTCAGACATGATCAAATCATGAAGACAATGATCTAACCCACATTGTCTGAATCAGTCAAGCCCATTGAAGAATAAAACGCCAATCAGCAAGCCTTGAATATGTATTTTAGATCTTGGGCTTTTATTTTGTGTTATTTTGAACTTTAGTTAATTGGGCTTAGATTATTTGCTCTGTAAATTCAACATGCATGAATTAGGGTTATGTTAAGTGTGAGTTTTAGTGTCTTTTAATTAGAATAAGGAGTTACAAGTTGCGGGCTATCACTAAATGGGCAGTTACAATTTATATTAAGTTTGAGTTTTATTATCTCTTAATTCGAATAAGGAGTTGTGAGGTTATTATTAAATTGATAGTTACAAGCTATATTAAATTAGAATTGCATGTTGTGTCTTAGCATTTCTAAACAGGGTTGATTCTCTTTGTAAGAAGCATGAATTTGATGAATATAAAATTTTTGACTTTTTTGTGAGAGTTTTGTTTAAAGTTCTTGCATCAACTTTGGAACTTATCAAAACTAATGCAGTTTGTAGCATTCAACACCTAAAATCTTTGCTTTCTTTTTAATTTATCAAACTTGTTAAGTTTATGGCATTTTGGAGGATTAAAAGTGTTGTTCTAGTCATTTTATCATCATTCCATTGATAAAGTGATTGGAATAGTTTGTTTCTTACTTTCAAACTTGAATGCTCCAGTGATACAACCAGCCTTGGCAAGGATGGCAAGGAGGTTCAACGCCACAACACTACTCAACAAGACAAGCTTTCTATGTCTAG
>JANQAP020546668.1:0-14610 GCA_026874005.2 Erythroxylum coriaceum | reverse complement strand
TTACCTATTACACTCTTAATTCTCCAAATCTCCAACTTTCACAAATTCTCTCTTTTCTTCCCACTCACGGCATCATCGTCAAATGGGGTGTTGCATTTATGGGATCCAAAAGGTCCAAAAACTCTCTCGAAACTTGATATTTTTGAGTGTCTACGCATCTGCCCGATGTTGGCCACATCTGAGCTTTCTGCACGATCATGGCAAGCAGGCCACGATCGAGGGTCGTATCATGGGCTTCTATCATGATCGTGTTATATGGCTAACTCCAGTGCTTCTGTCACGATCGTGGCCTATTATGTCACGATCGTGGGCTGTTGTTTAGGCATGAGTGTCTCCGAAACTTCTCTGTTCTTCGATGTTGACTCTAAAACACTAACAAACACATCAAGGTACCTCAAAATTATAATAATTAAGCTTAGAGACTTGTACTAAGCCACAAAAACACTTAAACACAAATAATTAACTAACTAACACAATTCTAACCTAAACACATACTAAATGATTGAATTAACAATTAAATCCATATCAAACTAAGCCCTAAAACATAATGCAATTCACACTTATTAACATCCCCACACTTAAATGTTTACTTGTCCTCAAGAAAACAAAACAACAAACATACAAAATCACACGATACACAATGCAATAATGAGACAATGGCTTCAACTTTATGAAGTAAATTTAATTTTAAACACATTCATTCAAGTATATGAAATCAATAACGTGCAAAATTCACATCTTGGGGCTTTGAGCAAAATATACATATTAATCTGGACTCAAGTGTTAAATTGTTTACCCTTTTCAATTGCACACACATATTAATAATTCTTTGGTCATTTAGACTCTGTAACTACTCTTAAGTACGTTTTCATAAAAAGTCAAGCTATTACAAGTTTAGTAAGTTTTTATTCAAAAATACACAATATTTTTTATTTACTTTTTATGAACATAGACTTAGTCTTTTAACACAGAGGCAAACATTGGTAATGAATGTCGATTCGGTTACTCAACTAAGTCATGTTTTTTTATTAAGCTGCTTGATTGGAACGTCATTATAGCCTTTTGACGCAAAGGCACACATTTGTGATGGATGTTGATCCAGTTATTCAGCTACATCACATTCTCAACTGGCTACTAGCTCTATCCATAACCCAAAGGCCAGCAGAATAGTTATTTATTTAAAATTAACAAACACATTTTTTTATATTGCCTAACTTGTTGCTTTAGCTTCTTGTTTCCATAAAAAAATACTAGTAAAGCTACTTAAGTCGAAAGGCCTCAAATTATGAATGAATGTGACAATTTAGAGGGTGACAAACTAACACTAAATCCTAATTAAGTTACATATTTAGCTAAAGACCCCAACTCACTAATTTTGATTCCTAATGATTCTTCACAACCTAATAGACTATATTCAAACTTAAATCAATTTCAATCCATCTAAGCTATTGACACATTCACACAAGTCACAAAATGCAATCTAATAATTATCATGCAAAATTCACATTCAATATAACCCTCTCCACATGTGAACAACACATTGTCTTCAATGTGAGAAGGGGGCAAACACATATGGAAAGAAGAAACATAAATTAGAATAAAAAATAAAATAAAGATTAAATTTAAAAAGAAAGGGGGTTAAAACAAAGCCTCATAGTGATGGTGTTGGAGGTGACGGTTGAACGCCTTGAGCCTCGAAATAATGATGGATACGACATATGTCCCAGCTCTGATGTTTTCGAGTCATCTCCTTCATCCTTCTAGAGTTCTTTGAGAGTGTATCTGTAATTATTTTGGTGTTTGCGAAGATTGTATCTAGTACTTTCTTCCAGCCTGGTTGTTCTGTTGCTTCTTCTTCCTCGGATTCCTCTTTGGTCGAATCCTCTTTTTATTATTGTTGAGCACTTGAACTCACTTGACCAGTCCTGCCCTTTATGTGTGTCTTGGCAGTAATATCCTGAAGTTCCATATTATGGGATTTTAGGATTTCAGCTTGCCATGGATGATGATGGTTCATAAATTTAGGATGATAGACTGTTAGTCCGTTGCACTCAACTCTATAGTAATTAGCTATGGCCGAAACTAAGTAACCCATTCCTAAGTTATTGCTCCTTTTCTTTCGAATAACAATAATTGCATTAAAGATGCGGGTGGTTGTGCAAACTAGGATGCTATGACCCATGCACCATAATATGAAAAGATCTTTCGTCAAACACTTGTTGGTTTCCGTTTTGTCAAAAATAGTTTGACACATGAATTTGTGCTGCAACAAGTGTTCGTCCTGAAGATATTGTTGTGTGCATTCTTAGCATTGAAAATGCTCTAACCTAGTTAGTTCAGTCTAGTTTGATTTTTCCTTCCTTTGTTCTTTTTCTAATCTTTCCAATTTCACTTCTTAATTCTTTTGTAACCCCTCTTTACCTCTCCTTACTTGCTTGCTCAAGTCATCCATTTATTCTGAAATTCTATCCCTTCTTTATTTTATTAAAAACAAAAACCTAATCCTAATTATAGAATTCAAACGTTCTAACTAAAACAATCAAAGAACTACTTTTCCATGGGTTGCCTCCAATGCAATGCTTCTTTTAACGTCAGTAGCTCGACGCTCCTTTAAACTCACTGTGGTTCGAATCCAAGTCGCAATAGTAGCGTAGTCATTAATCGCAAAGTTTGCACTTGAGCTACCATGCTATAGGTCCTACCTTCCTTACAAATCTCCTTTGCTCGCCTTCTTCTTCATGAGCGCTTCTTCCTGAAAGCATTTCGAGGATCCTCGATATCTTCCCATTCTCCTCGAGGTTCGGGTTCCTTGATATCTATTGGAGGTGAAGGAGATCCATGCTCACTTCTAGCCACCTTGAAGGTCAATTTCTTCTTTCCTATTCGCAGAGTTAATTCACCCTATCGACATCAATAATTGAATGTGCAGTGGTTAAGAACGGTCTTCCAAGAATATCGGGGTGTCCCTATCTTCTCTAATGTCCAGTATGTAGAAGTATATTGGGAAGATATATTTATCAACTTTTAGTAGCACTTCCTTTAGAATCCCCATCCGTTTATGCATTATTTTATTGATCGTCTTTACCAAAAACTTAGTGGGCACTAACTCTCTTAACCCCATCTTCAGATTAAAAGTGTAGGTTATTATATTTATACTTGCACCCAAATCTACAAATGCCCTATCTATGATGATTCTATTGATGCTGCAGGGAATGAAAAAGTCCCCTAGGTTTTCCTTCTTTTGCGCGATGTTGGGGTCTTTTTTCGATACTTGCTCCTGAACCTTCATTTTGATGGATTCTTTTAATTTGAGTTATGTCCAAAGTTATTCTGTCACTTCCTCTACCTTATAGGATCCAATCTCCTGCAATTGCCTTGCTGTCCTCTTTGCATATAACTCCTGTTATTGCACAATAAGGAACGGAAATACACGTCGAGTTGCCTTAAGTGACTTGATCACGAGCTCACTTGGAAAGTCTTCTTTAATCTTTTTACTTTCTCCTTCATCTTCACCTCCCTTTACCTTTTCAGGTTCCTCATCCGGGGTTTTGTTGATTACTAAGATCCGTTCTTTTAGATTAGACTCAGTGTTGTTTGGAAGTGTTATAACATTCTGAGTAGAAATTGCTTTTGCGAGTTGTCCTACTTGGACTTCTAGATTATGTATGGATGAGGCATGGTTCTTCATGACTTGCTCGAATTTACTCTTGAGCCTCCTATGTGCTTCCTCCATGCCCCCGATCTTATCCAAAATCTTATCCAATTTCGATTCCATCGAGCTTACTTTAACTTGTTAGAAGCCCGATTTTCCCTGAGGCCTGAACTGTCCTCCATTGTTGTTTGAAAAGGAGAAGTTAGGGTGTTTCTTCCACCCGGGGTTGTAAGTGTTGGAGTAGGGATTGTTACCCTCTCCTCGTCTATATTGTGCCCCCATATAATTCACTTGTTCCTGACTATCCTCCTTCATCAAATAACACTCCATGGTATTATGGTCTATTTGGCCATCAAGCTCACACTTCAACTATGCGGCCTTCATCTGAGCTGGGGATGATGCCTTCATGTTGTTTAGTTATCGTGTCAAGTTGTCGATCTTTGCTTGCATCTCTGTCATCTGATCGACCATAACAATTCCCTTCTACTCTCTAAAAGTAGCAAGTTTCCTTCCCCGCTCATTCGTCCATAAACAACTGTTGCTTGCCATCTCCTCAATCAGCTCCTTTACTTTATCGATAGTATTTCGCATCAAGGATCCTCCTAACGGTGTGTCGATTGTGCCTTTTGTTAGTAGGCTAACTCCATTGTAAAAGGTTTTCAAAAGGAACTCCTTCAGTAGGTTATGGCGTGGACACTTCCTTTGCAGATCCTTATATCTTTCCCACACTTCGTAGATTGATTCCCCGTCACCTTGTTGGAAATTAGTGATTTTCTTCATTATCTTGGTGGTTTTAGTCAATGAGAAATACTTGTCTAAAAAGGCATGCACAAGTTAATCCCATGTCATTATGTTGACTAGGCTCAGTGAATGGTACTAAGCCTTCGCCCTGTCTCTAAGAGTGAAGGTAAACAACCTAATTTTAACAGCATCCTCTGACATCTGTTGATACCGAAAATTATCAAAGATCTTGAGGAAATTCACAACGTGCGTATTCAGATCCTTGTTTGCTAATCCATAGAATTGTATGTTTTGTTGAAGCATATTGAGGAGGGCTGGCTTTATCTCGAACGAAGTCGCTTAAACAGGTGGCCTAGCCACTCCTTTTTGCAACGTTGAACCCTAGCCTCATAAAGTCCATCAGGGTCCTTTGTTGTTAGCCTTGGTTCACTTCGTGGTCCATGTTCTGTTGGAATTCCTCGACCATTGTTGATTTTCCAATCTCTTCATCTTCTTCTCGTCTATCTTTCCTAAGGGTTCGTTCTAGTCAATTGATATCTAAATCTAACTTCTCCGTTGCACGATTCGAACCTCTTGTGACTCTTGTGTTCATGTAAAAGCACGATTCTAAAATAAAAATTAAAGAATGGAACAAAAATTAACAACTAATCTAAGCGCCTTAAACTATATAACTAAAATATCGCCTCCCCGACAACGACATCAAAAACTTGATCGAGGGGCTACGCTATAAAAAAGTTTTAATATTTTTAACCTCGATATTTCTGCAAGCGCATGGGTTGTTCGTGTAGTACCTAAGGTATTGATCCCATGAGGAGGGTTAATCTAATCATAAAATCTAAGACTGAACTAAATCACAACAATTTAAAATAAACAACTAATGTAGAAAATTAATCAATCAAACAATCAATTACGAGAATTAAAATTCAGAAATATAAACAGGATAGCAATTGCATAACCTAATCGAAAATCAACCTAGGAACTATCAATTGAGAGAAAGGGGGTTTATCCAACCTTAACAAAAATCTAATTAATTATGTAATTATCGAATTACTAAGTCTAAGCGGTCCTAGGGTGGATTATTTTCTTTTAAGTTATAATCTTTAACTTTAATTTATAAACCCTAATTCAAGTAATAGAATTGTGATATCTCGATTAACAATTGACCTAAAACCTAAATTAGTTCTGAAATTGTCTAAAAACCTTCCGAAAACCTATGCACGATCTCTCGCTACACAAGTTTAATGGTTTGATTCAATTCTTTATCTATCAAATTGCCTACTCTCATTAGCCCAATTTGATGATATTCACTTGGTTCACCATCTTAGTTTGTTATCGAATTATTAAGAATAGAAATTGAATAAAAAATAACTCAATAAAAACACATTAAATTGAATTTCATTAATATCAAAGACAAAAATCCCAAAAATGAGTATAGATAAAAACTCATCATTCAACACAACCTATTCTCAACAACTATCTCAACTTTATACATCAATAAATTTGAAATAATCGAAAAATACGTCAGGAATGGAATAGTGGAGGCAGTAATAGTGGGAAACCTCATGTTCCAGAAAGTACTTTGCATCAAGCTTCTTCTTCGTGTCTCTCTTCCTTCGTCTCCTTCCTTAATCTCTCGATAAACTCTTTAGGGTTTTGGAATTTGGTTGATGCAAAAGGCTCTTCCAAGGCTGCTTCTTCTATTCATTAACGCTATATTAATATTTTGGAAGCCTTAGGGTTGATTTAAGGTCAAAACGGTCCAAAAAGTCTTGCAAAACTTGAGTTTTTGTGTCAGTCAGATGCAGGCCACGATCATGGCCCTACCTGCCACAATCGTGGCCAGCCCCTAACCCTCTTTATCACGATCGTGGCACAAAGTGCACGATCATGGCCTGGCACAGAGCTCTCTGTCATGATCATGGCCCAAAGTGCACGATCATAACCTAGGTCTTGTCAGCTCGCCTTTTTCTGTCATGATCGTGGCTTGTTGTACCACGATCGTGGGCTATGTTTTTGGCCCGAAACTCTTCAAAACTTCTCCGTTCTTTGCCGTTTATCCTGAAACACTAACAAACATATCAAGGTACCTCAAAAATATAAATTTAAGCTCAAAGACTCATACTAACTCATAACAAACAATTAAACACATAAACTAACACAATTAAAACATAAATACACACTAAACACTCAAATTAACATTAAATACTGAATAAATTGAATCCTAAAATATCATGCAAATCACAACTATCATTCACCCTCTCAGTTTATTACCAAATTATGCAATAACAGAAATCATTCACTATAAATCCAATAAACATAAAAACAATCAGATTTCATTAAATCAAAGATAAAAAACCCGAAGGTGAGTTTAAAACATCTCAACATTCACAAATCCTATCATCAAACTGCCATTCCCAATTATATATAGTAATAAAAATGGAAAATAATAAGAAATATGATTTTGAATGGAGATGGGAGTTAGCGACGTCAGAAACTCCTGATTTGGGAAGTTCATCAATGTCGACTTCTTCTCCACTTCTCTCTTCTTTCTTCTTTTCCTTAATCTCTCAGCAATTCTTTCTAAGGTTTCTCTCCAAAAGTGGCTGATACAAAAGCTCCTTCATCTTCTTTGTCTTATTCTTTATATACCTTTTGTGCTCTGGGTAGTCTTAGGGTTTTTTCGAGGTCCGAAAGGTCTAAAAACTCACTCAAAACTTGACATTTTGAGTGTCTGTGTGTTTACCTGATGCAAGCCACGATCATGGTCCACATCTGAGCCTTCTATCGTGATCATGGCAAGCAGGCCATAATCATGGGCCGTGTCTTGGACTTCTGTCACAATTGTGGCATATGGGCCACGATCGTGTGTTGACTCTAGTGCTTCTATCACGATTGTGGCTTATTGTGCCATGATTGTGGGTCATTATTTCAGTCTGAGTGTCTCTGAAACTTCTCTATTCTTCAATGTTGACTTAAAGCACGAACAAGCACATCAAGGTACCTAAAAAACATAATAATTAAGCTCAAAGACCTGTACTAACCCATAAAAACACTTAAACATAAATAATTAACTAACTAACACAATTCTAACCTAAAGACATACTAAATAATTAAATTAACAATTAAATCAATATCAAACTAAGCTCTAAAACATGATGCAATTCACACTTATCAATGTGGATAGAGATGAAGTGACTAATTTTAGAAAAATATTTTCCAACATTAAAGACAACGAGTATATGGAAGGAGATTTGTGGCATAAAGCAACATAATAGAAAGTCCTTATATGACAGCTAGAGATGAAGTGATTATTTTTGGAAAAATATTTTCCAACATCAAAGACAATGAGTATACAAAAGGAGATTTATGGCATAAAGCAACATAATAGAGAGTCCTTATAGGAGTGTTGGGAGCGCTTTAAGAAGTTAAATGTCAATTTTCCCGAATATAACATACCTAGAAAACTCCTATCTAGTATTTCTGTGAGAGATTGTTACCTATGGAGAGGAGTTTGGTGAATGCAACGAGTGGTGGAGCATTATATGAAAAGACTCCTATAGAGGCTTGTATTTTAATTGAGCCCATGGGTGTTAATACTCAACAATTTGACACTCACAATGATGTTCATCATGTAAATGAGGTAAGTACTTCATTTATATTTTAGATGATCTAATGTCTTTTCTTAGAAAACTTGTAGTCAGATAGGCACAGGTAAAGTTAAGTGGAATATGTGCAAACACAAGCCATCTCACTAATGAGTGTCCGACATTGTAAAAGGAAAGTGTGGAATACATGAAAGCTACAGGAAGGAATTTTCCTAACTAGTACAATCCGTACTCCCAAATGTATAACCCAGACTGGAGGGATCATCTCAACTTGAATTATGGGGGGAATAGGCAACATAATTACTTACAGAATAGGCCACAAGAATCATAACAATTTCAAACTGGGCCATAAGCCTCTTCTTCCAGTTCAAATACATCTTTAGATGACTTTATCAAAACTTTAGAAACAATCTTCAATTTCAACAGGGTATACAACAATAGCATCAATAGGGTATGCAATAGCTTTGATAGAGTGTACAACAATTTCAGCAAGAGACAAAATCTAGTATACAAAACGTGAAATGCCAAATAGGTAAGATGGCAGTGAGGATCGACCGTCTAGATTCATAAAGTGGAGGATAATTGCCATCACAACCGGATAAGAATATGAAGTTGTTAGTGCAATCACCTTTAGGAGTGGTAGGAAGCTTAAAGACCCTAAAAAAATTACTCAAAGGATGGCTAATGAAGAAGAAATTGAGAGACAGCTCAAAGAAGAAAGGGATATTCTATCAAGTTCAAAGGTAAATGCTTAATTTCCAATTATTGAAAAGACTAACCCTCCGCCATTTCCTAGCAGATTGACAAAGTTAAATCAAGAAAATAAGGATAAAGAGATCTGAGAGACCTTTCAAAAGGTTAAGGTGAATATCCCATTATTATAAGCAAACAAGCAAGTACTGAGGTATGCAAAATTCCTTAAGGAATTCTGTACGAACAAGTGAAAGTTAAGAGGTAATGAAAGGATTAAGATGAGTTACACCTATGTCATGCCCATGATAAATTTGTCATGGGTGTGACATCCATGTCATGTCAATGACACCATGGCTCACGATCGTGAGCCTCCCATAGAGGCTAGTCATGGTTGTGAAACTACAAGTCATGCCCTTGACTTTTTGCCAACTCACCTAAAAACCTAGTTTTTATTATAAATACATCGTTTTGGTGGTAGAAACTATTCAAACTTCATTTTATGGGTTTTGGGAACAAAAGAGATAACAGAGAGCTAATCTTAGAGACCCATGGAGAAGATGGGGGGCTAAACCAGTTTAAAGGTGAAACCAATGCCCGAGTCATTGTTAAGCACATCCTTTTATTGCTTAATATTGAATCTCTCTTTATGGATTTTTTAGTTTATCCTATGTTTATAGATTTGGGATTTCATTTATGAATGATCATTATTCTCGTTATCATCGATTGTTTATGTATGAATCCACTACTAGAATCTTTAATACAATCCATAATTGTTGCGTTGAGGTTCCTTTATGACAACTAATGGTTTTAAATCATTAGGAATAACCTAACCTAGATTAACCCGAGCGTATTTGGTTATTGCCTTGATTGATTGGTATTCCATTTCGTAATGCAGCTGTCTAATTAAACCTAAAGAGCATGTTCTAGATTATTGTAATATCCCATTTTCCCACAATAAGGGTAGGACCCTAGACAACCGTACATGAGAAATAGCTTAGAGAATAAGTGAAATGCATTACATTCATATGCATATCATTAGCATACACACATGTGAGTTATGATTTTTGTACACATTACAAAGACTGTTTATGCACTTAATTGACATTTTTTGGGGTATAAATGATTTAAAATGATCGGAATGTGAATTGTGAATTATTATATTGTGAATTTCAATTTGGTGAATGATAATTGTTAATTTAGAAATTTTTCGTGAAAATTGAGAGATTTATGAAATTATGAATATTTTTGGATTAGGAAAAATGCCAGGTGGCAAGACAAATTGATTCGTGGTAGTAGAAATAAGTGACAAAAGGAAATAGAAATAATTGACACGACTTTAGGATTTATTGACAAGTGGCATAGAAAATTGGGTGACAATTAGTTTTGAAATTGGGTGACAAATGGATTGGTTATTAAGAATCATATGGTAGCTTTAGTAACTATCCAATTCAGCATTAATGTTTATGTGGTAAGTGTCATGACATGTGTCATGACACCCACCATGTTATTAACCTACGATGTTTACCTAATTAAAAGACCATCTCTTCATTTATCTTTCGCTTTAGCTATATGCTCTTATTTTCTTCTTCATCTTCTTCATTTTCTTCACTCACGACCATCTCACTCTCACCCTCCCATGTTGATTTTTGTCAAACTCCTACACTTACCACTCCAAGATGTTGTCTTCTTCATCTTGTTACTTGAAAGCCTAAACTTTCCTTCTTGAAAGTTGATGATCGTGTAAGCTTTGGAGAAGCTAGGTTTACGTGATTTGAAGAAAACTTTGGAGCTTAAACAAGTAAGTTAAATATATGGATCTTTATGGCTTTCTTAAATGAAACTTATATAATGATAGTTAGAGGTGGAATGATCATGAAAATGGTGTTGAAATGTGCTGTAATGTAGATGAGGAAATGAATAGGTTTATATTCTATTTTTGGTATAAATGATCAACAATAGGTTATGAGTTATGTTATAGATGTTTTTGAGAAGGGTTTTGAGCTAAAAAAGTATGTACAATCTTTATGTTCATGGTTTGTTTTAATATAAGCAATTTTGATGATGTTTTGAAATTGATTGATTTAATGAAAATAGTATATGATGAGTGCAGAAATTTTGATGAAGGAATGAAACACTTGTGTCCTATTTTGTGTATGTGATGAACAATGATTTATGATTTGTTTCGTGGATGATTTTGAGATGGAAATGTGGTAAAAATGATGAGCTATGCATATGAAATGTTTGATATAGGAAGAAAAGGGTTTAAAATCTAGAAAATTTTTGGGAGGCATGTATGATTGTATAAAGTGAATGGTAATGAATCAATTGAGTAGAGTTTTGTGAGATTTAATGTAACCAATATGGTAGTTAGATTAGCATCAAAAGAGGTTGCATAAATGGACATGAATTATGGAAAACTTGAAATGTTAATGATATTTCTTAATATGTGAATTCATGGAAAAATGAAAGAAGAAAGGCAGGGCATAATCGTGGCCTGGTTATTTAGGTTCTGTCATGATCGTGGCATAGTCCTCACGATCGTGGCCTGTTGCACAAGCTTCTGTCACGATCGTGGGAAGGTCCACCATGATCGTGGGCTAGCATAAAAAGTGAAATGTTGTCTTTTAAGTGATGATTGGAACAACTAATGCGAAGGTACTTCCCATGGAGTATTTAGAATTTAATGAAGCTTGAAATAAACTTAGTTTGATGGCTGATTAGTTGATACATTGTTTGATATGTTTAGATTATTAATGATGTTTTAGTTTAAGAATGGATTGATGAGATTAATGTAACTAAATTTGGAAATTTGGAGTCATTTATGGAATAAAGGTGTTATTAGGAATGCTAATATGATTCAAAGGAGATGTCTATTGTGAATTAAGATTAAATGAGAATTTGGATATTATGTGATCTTATGATGCTAGAATAACATTGGTAATTGATTGATTGATGAAATTAGAATAATCAAGTGTTCTTGAGGTGTAAATGTAACACCCCACTGCTATAAGGTACATACTAGAACACCGATATGACATTCTAGTACATACCCTATAACAATGGCGTGTTACAGCCTCACTTTCACTTTATCACATGGTAATTAATCCTGCTGAATCATGGCATTAACTAAATATAAGAATTCACCAAATATATTTTTTTAAAACAAATTTTCTCTTTTCATTTGATAAATCTGAATGTACATACATTGTAGCTTTCAAAAATCTATACATGTACATCATCAAATCCTAATACAAGAAGTATTACATGAAAGAGGAAATACAAAAGATCTAACTAAATCCTTTAGTCCAGCTGACCGACCTTTGAGTGATATCTTCTTCACAAAAGTACAAGAATTAAGCTTCTTGTACGGTCTCTCAGTAGCTAGAATCCTCTCTGTATCCTAAAATATCAACGTGCAATTTTGGGTGAGTTTTGCGAACTCAGATGAGGTAACCATCATTGATGGCTCACTCAATTCATGCAACATATCATTTCATATAACAAATAATTCACATCATTGCATTTTTCATGTAATATCACTTTTTTTTTAAGAGTAAGACAATTGCATTTCAATCAATCAAACATACTCGATACAAATTATATGGAATGCACAAGTGACTCTTTTCCAATTATTACGTTGTTGTGACCGAGTGCCTAAATTGTCCCGTATCCATTGAGGACACCGGGCTCATTTATACTATCTCTTATCCGTTGGGGATACAGGGCTCATTTTTACATAGTGAGCCTTAGGCTCTTAATCACTGTCTGAGCTCAAGGCTCCTTTCACGCTTTGAGCTTTAAGCCCTGATCGGTGGCTACTCTAGTCACAACTCCCATTATCTGATCATACATTCATGTATGGAATGCATCTCAAAATCAATCAATCAATTCAAGAAACAATTAGTTCTTCCCATTCACATACAAGTAGCACTTCAATATCTCATCCATACGTTACAATCTTCTGACCTTCGTGTCCGGCTTTCAGTACATAATATTACACATTCATAGGATAAGTCAAAATAGAATTTAACACAATAGTAATTAAGTGAGACCGTCTAGGTTACTTATAGATTGCTTTCAAAGCTATTGCCTCGAAGTTCCGGCAATGTCTGGATGTTAACATTCCAATTGCTCCTCTAAAACAAGCAATATACACACATCACACTTTAGCATAATTATAAATATTCATTTATCCACATGTATGTATATGAAATATGTACAATGCATGTTCATAACAATCCAGGGTATCTTTCCATTATTCACATCACACTATCATACATATTTCCAAACTCACATAAGTATCATTTATACTTATAGTTTATACCTCAATAAAACCATAAAAATCAAAATTCATAACTCATTTCTTCAATTCAGATTTTTCCTAAGACACACATTTAGGTCAACTTTCCAAGTTCTTTTTGACCTAGAACATGAAGTCATTTGAGGATACTTTCTCTATAAAATTGTGCATCTATCTCTTAAGTTTCCAATCACACCAAGATCATTCAATTTGGTTTTATATCCTATAAGTTATCCTCAAAATACCATAGACTATGTATAATTAAACTTTTGGTTAGTTCATGATCATACCTTCAAATTGTACAACCCATAACTTTCAACTCAGATATCTAAAAATTACAAAATTAGAACCAATTGAAAGGTAAGAGAATGACATACAACTTTTGTGAAGACACCTTTGTCTGATTCAGCCTATTTCCATTCAAGTTTTATGAAAACATCAAAATATAATTTCTGTCTCGAGTAGTACTATAACCTCAATCTAGACTCAACTTCACATCAAAATTTGAAATTCTTAAAGACAGAACTAAATTTAGATTTCTTTAAAAAAGTTGTATAATATGTCTCTAGTTTAATCTGAATTTAGAATAATCTCATTTGCATATCTATAGCTCAAGATATCATAAAAAAACCAACATATGTTCAGAAGGCATCTCCTGTATATCACCTTCGGAGTTGCGATCACGACGTGTCGCGATCACAATTTCTGTAGTGGCCATTGCGATTGTGATGCTTTGCGATCACGACATTTTGGCAGAGTCGCGATCGCAACCTGCATCTAGCCGATGCACCTCCCTTCCCTTTTTTTTCCTTTTCCGAACTTCACATCCATTTTACACCTAGAAAATGAGGTTTTCTGGCAAATTCATCTTCTAAACAATTGTTCTATGTCTTAAGATTCTAAAGAATCTAAGTTCATACAATTTGACTCAATATTATAAAGGTTATACACAATTTACTCCACACTGTTCAGAAACAGAGATAAAATCTGAAACTCAACTTCAAGACAATTTTCAACACTCTTAGAGACAGAATTCAAACTCTATTTCTTCATAAATATTGTAACCATTCGTCTCTAGTTTGATATAAATCAATAATCATCCTAATTGGATATCTGTAGATCAAGATATGTCCAAAAAATTGACGCATGTTCAGTTGAACCACCACAACTAACACATTTTCAGCACACTTCCTCATCAATCTCTTCCTAATTCATCTCTTTGGCTTAATCTACCACTTCTAACTTATATCCACCTCATTTCTTCTTCAATCCATAATATACACCAGAAACAAAACACATCATATACACATTTATCATAATGAACTTTCTATCTCAAAAATCATCTCAACAACTTATCAATTATCAACAAATCGAATACTCAAACAAGACATCATCAATCTTTAATTTTCATCCAAGACACATACACACAATTTTATAACCAATCCATCAATCTCAAATTACTCCACATACAAGTTCTATTTACACTAACCGATGAAAATCAACATATAACTTACTTGATTTCTCTTCAAATCCTTCAAAAGAACACCAACCCTAGCTTCTCATACAACCCACGTACATCATCATGGAGGTTGGGAGTTTGGGTCTTTGGTGAGAAATGA